>BQKN01063998.1:278528-299553 GCA_022839385.1 Asparagus kiusianus
ATAGTATTTACGCAAATACCTTCAATCAACATAAAATAGTTGTCATAAAAAAATTTCTTAATTTTTGAGATATATGGATATATCGTCCTCACTCATACTAGGAAATTCTTACGGACTCTATACATGAATCCTAAGAAACTCTATCCTAGCTCCACGACTCGACATAGGATGATCCTAAGGATACTGGAACTAGAGCTCTGATACCAACTGTGATGCCCCTGTTTTCACACATGGCTGCAGGTGAACCCAGAGATGTCAAACCTGCAATGCACCCACATCGTGCAACAACAAGTTTCACTAATCACAGTAATATCCTCTAGTGGGATCAAATAAAAGTGTAGGTACAAAACAGGCAAAGAAGTAGAACAATAATAATAGACATGATAAAGAGGATGATATCTCATAAATAAAGGTCATGTCTCAACTGAAAATAAACTAAAATACATATGGAGTTTGAAATAACATACGATGTCTCAACATGAATCAAAACGGAAAGTCAAACTAAGGCACATTGCCTTTACAAAATGAAACTAAACTCTAAGTCTAAATAAAATTTAAAACTACAGTGGAGCCTCTAATAAATCTCTCGGGATGGTGACTATGTATGAACTCCGTCATCCTGCGGCTCTCCGGAACTCCGAGCTACTTGAAAGGGTGTTTTTAAAAGAAAAAAACAACAACAAGAGCGTCAGAGTGCTACAGCAAGATTACCCCCATCCGTCCCCAGGGGAAGGGCTGCTAAGATGGAGTAGAGGCTCATCTATTAAGCATAGTCTACCTATATTATTTTTTCCGTATCTAGCGGAATTAATATTCAGACACCTACAAAACGAGACGTAGTACGTCGAGCGAAAATAATCCAAACAAGGAAACCCTCATGTATATAACATATATCTCGAATCGTCAACATCTAAACATTAATACCGAAATAAGAATAAACAATCTAATGAAACCAATAATTAGATATCCATAATACGAGACAGGTACGTCGAGCGAAATAATCCAAACAAGGAAACCCTCATGTATATATCATAAGTCTCAAATTGTGAATCTCTAATCATTGATCCCAACTAAGAAAAAAAAGATAGTACAAGAAATAAGATATCAACACATCGTATTTATAATATCTTCCACAATCATTAGAGATATAGAATAAAATACCAACACATAATTTTGTATACTTTCAAAAGTAACGTATCTCAGTTATATTGTTCACTGATAGGTCGTATTTATAATCGATATCTGTCATACTTAGGCAATCAAGTAATTGTCTAAGTGTGATGGGCTACCCTATAGATATTCTGAACTGTGTACACGGCTCATTAGTCTCATCGTGATCTTAGTGCATAACATGAGTGCGGGACGGACTACCAAATAGGCATTCTAGAAATACGGCTCACGAGCCTTATCGCACCCTAGTGCGGGACGGACGGCTAGATCAAGCCTCCTAAAATCCGACTCAATGGCCTGTACATGTGGAATATCGACGTACTACCTCATGTAGTACTGAACTGAGCTCATCAACGATATCCACCTCATATAAATCTTGTACCTCTGGCATGTCGATGCACTATCCCATATAATATTGAGCTATGCTCATAAATGATAGTTACCTCATGTATAAACCGTGTATATCTGGTGTGTCGACGCACTATCCTATATAGTACTAAGCTGTGCTCATCAACGACATCCAACATGTATATGAACTATATCTAATTTAAATATGATCAAATCAAATTTATCATAATCCCCTTGGGATTATTAAATGTATAATATAACATATTCATGACTATACATATAATATCAAGCGGCTCAAAACTCCGCGAACGCACCTCAAAACGGCGTAACACAGCTCCACAAAACGAGCAGGAAAAACAGACGTGATATATGTTAGTAAAACAAGCATATCTTTCTCTAGGAAAACTATTTTTACAAATGGTTTTCTTTTTTGAAAACTAGATTTACACATATTTCAGATGACATAAGTTTGGTTCAGTTTGGAGTTCATTTGTTATTCCAAATCTTTAGTTAAACATTATATATGTGCAGCCATTTTTCTACAGGATATGTTGTTAATAAAAAGATCATATCTTTCTCTATACAAATGATTTTTAAGATTTGTCTTCTGTTTTAGAAACTAGATATATATATCTTTCATTTGACACTAATTTGGTTAAATTTGGAGTTTATTTTCTATTTTGAAATCTCAGTTAAACATGATACAATTGCTGCAGTTTTCTGCAGAAAAACATATATATAGTACATCACTTAAATTTCTCATATATGAATAAAATTATGAAAAACTCTAATGATCTTGATCATGATACTATCATAAACTACAAGAAAAAAATTACTAATCTAGCATTAGTTTATGTTTTAACATCAAAAATTTAAATTTTATCACATCATGTTAAGATTTAAGCATGAAAACACATATTCAACATCATATTAAACATCTAACTAGTTATTTAACTATGGGGAAGGGTTTGGATGAAGATAAGCTTGCCTTAGATATTATTCTAAGCCTCTGAAATAACCATCAACCAAAAAGAAGTGCAACCAAGCCGTTTTCCCCTTGCTACACGTTGATGATCACGCCCTCGTGTCGATATTTGCTTCACAAAGCTCTCAAAATTCTCAACTTTAGGACTAGGGAGTTAGAGAGAGGAAGAGGGACTGCTAGAGTTTGAAACTCTTATGTAAGGATATAAATTTACATGAAAATACATGATTATATATATGTAATTCCGAAATAAACCCGTTTGACCCGAACCAGGAATCCTAATCTGACTAGGAAAAGGACCTTCGGTATTTTGGTCATAACTTTCACTTTAGACCTCAGAATGAGGTAGTATAAGACTTGTTGGAAAGATCTTGAAGATAACTACAACTTTTGTCTTTTAAGTTTTTCCAAATTCCATCTACATCTATGAGAAAAATATAAAATCTCTCCGCTAGTCATAAATTTCTAGATTTATACATCGAGTATGAATTATGCATTTGCTCTTATATATATACATATATACATTAAATTGATCTCAAACCAATTCCTAGCATACTCATACATCATAATATGTTATTTATAAATATATAACATATTTATTATTATTTATCATAAAATATTCAAATTATTGGGGTTTTACAGAAAGTGACCATCGTTTCATAAGTTCAGGAGAATTCGATTCCCGCGGTTGGATCGAGCCATTTGGGGCGAGCTCAAGCTATGCTAGTTCTAACATGCGAGATTGGTGTCGTTTGAGTTTGGTCCCTACTGACGAGATTCAAGCTCATGAGGGCCAGCCGCGTGTCCGTGGGGTAAGTTCCCATGCTTGTCAATTAAGACGATGCCTCGTCTCCACGCGCTCGCTCTGAGATGCGGATTTGATGGAGTTTTTTTTAACTTCAACCATCGATTTGACAAGAGATAGTGCATGAACCACTGGATCTTGGTTATTCCATGTGGAATTCCAAACGTCTAGCCTTGTTCGTGGCCGCTCGATTTGAACAACCTAATCGAAACTGTCTACTTTGCGGAGCTGGTGAATCTCGACCGTTGAGATTTTGCATATATAGCGTTCATCCCCTTTGTCGGAAGATCACTATACTTATAAAGTCTCTCTCTTAAGCCTTCTTAGAGAAAACTCAGGCTTCCTAAGTTTGAGATGGCTCCAAAAGTGAGAATGTGTGCTTCGAAGGGAAAGAAGGAGGCTGTCCAACCTAAACCCGTCATCCTCTCTGATGACGAGGAGGAAAAACGCATTCCCTCTTCCGCCCCGCAGTCCTTCTCTCAGCCTCCTCTTGATGATGAAGGGACTATCCCTTTGATCTAGCCTATCGCCATGATCCCTGCTGGCTAAGAATCTACCTTCCCGAGCACTGGATCTGCGCAGAGCCTCCTCAGGCAATTAGAGAACGTTATGAAACAAGCGGTCTCTGTCGGTAGTATTTTTTGGGGGACCTATGCAGATTTTAAGTCTTTCTTCATGAACTGCGTAGTTGATCTCAGGCGTTTGGGTGAGGCTTGAGAGGCTTTGCGTTGTCTGGTCAAACTTCTCTATTTTGAGCTGCGTCTGACACGCTTGGAAGTCTTGTTGCGTGTGTTGACCTTCTTGTTTTGATGATGTTTAACAAACAATTTACTTCTAATGTTGTTTGTCTAGAGTTTGTGTTTTCATATTTATTCTAGGCAAATAACGAGTTGGAGGATGGATGGAATCGAGCATTCACGATCATCTCCAATGGAGGTTGGCGGAATTGTGGAGTGAAGCTACGTACATTCAAGTTAAAGATACAAGTTCAAGCTTCATCCGCAAGTGTATAAAGTCAAGCTTATTGAAGATTAAGATTGCTTGGGTAAAATTTAGTTTAGGTGTTGTATTATGTGTATTAAGTACTTTAAGCTTAATATCATATACACACACATTTTATTGATTTCTATGTATATATATAGTTATATATATGTACACATTTTGGATTTTGGTTTATCTACAAACAAAGTTTTTACAAGCATATAAATAAATATTTATATTCATACATGTTTGTTTCTACGCGGATAGTTGTTTTGGTTTAATTTCATAGATATGAAACAAATATATATTCATATACATACTCATATGTTTCATATTCTATTGTATTTGTGAAAATATTGTATTAATTGTTTATAGACTTCATAACAATAACTTATATATTTTATTAAGTCTACAAAATCATTTTGTAATGTTTCAAAACATAGTTACGCTAAAATGTCAAAACTCATATGTTTACATTTTCATGTTTTGGACCATTTTATAAAATGATAATATTTCTCTTTTGGGAGGTCCTTTTTGAAAACCAGCCTTTGTAGCATGTTTATTATCATGTCTACAATCATTCTTCAAAGTTTTATATTTTTTTTGAATTTATTTGATATTTTTAAATAGGGTTTTAAAATCAACATTTCACTTTCAAACTGTTCTTTTCATGTATCAGTTCACGGTCAACCGCCACGGTCGACCGCGCCTTTGTTTTTCCCTCAGGAGGCAGCAGAAACTTTCACGGTCGACCGTCACGATCGACCGTCAAGCTAAAAATTCCCAAGGTCGACCATCACAGTCGACCGCCACGGTCGAGCGTCGAACTCTTTGGAAGTTTTCTCAGGTTCAAAAGTTTCTCGCGGTCGACCGTGAGAATTTCACTGTCGACCGCCGATAGCCTAACGACTATATTAGGTACAGAATCGTATTCCTAACTTTTTAGGATTTTTTTTATTTTGTTTGGGGTTTTGGCTGTTGGTTTCTCTTCCTATAAAAACCCCATAACCCCTCTTCTACCAAGAAGAATTGGAGAAAGTTCTAAGCAAGTTTAAGAGGGTTTTACAGTTTGTTTAGTTTATTTTTGGGGTTTGCTTTTACAAAAAGGAGCTTGCATCATCTGTTGAGGAGTTCATCTTTAATATCTTCTCATCCTCTCTTTGTGTTTATAGAGAAGTTTTCTAACTCTTTTCTCTAGTAATATTATTATTGATTTTTATATTCTTATTATTGCTAGTTTGCTATTTGAGTTTAGTTTTGATTTATATTTCATTGTCTACACACACCCACTTGAGCTTATTGTATTTTTATATATAGTATATTTGGGTTGGTGAGAGTTGTAACAATTAAGTGTGAGCTTTCATTGTGTTCTCATCCATAGTAGAGAACAAACATTTATTGTATTAAGCCTAATTGTGAGGATACACTTTGTAATACACTTGTACACCGAGAGAAGTGTGTAGCGAGAGTCGAGGATCATCCCAAGAGGAGTAGCGTCGGTTGACGAACCTAGGGAGAGGTTGTATCCGAGCACTTGAGGAAGACACATCTAGTTCAATACTTGATAGGGTGTAGAGTGGGATTACAAGAGTGTTAGTTGTAGAGTTTTTGGTAAACTAGAAAACTGTATTGTGAGGTGTAAACATTATTCGGGTAAACGTAGAAAACCCAGTTGTGATAGTGGAGATCTCCTCGAGGTGAGGAGCGGAGACATAGGTCGTGGGGACTAAACTCCGTAATCATATCGTTTGTTTGTGATTGCATTGGCGCACTTATTTTTATATCTTATATCACCTTTGTATATTGCTTGTTGATTATATTGCCCACTATCTAGTTTAGATTGTTTACCCTTGTGTTAATTATATATCCTTACATATATCTCATAGTATATCTCATTGCTAGGATATTGCTCTTTGCTCATATTGCTTATTCTTGCTTGTAACATATTACATATCTAATTTGTTATTAATTTTAATTTGCATAAAATCAGATTAGATTAGTATAATACCCTAATCACCCCACTCTAGGGTCTAATAGCGTGCGGACTCAGAACCAGATGTGGAGCGGCTCATGGTTCAGGCTCGGATCAAAGGGGCAGAGAGCATCACAAAGCCAACTCCGGTAAATCCAGCCTAGCCGTGGAGATAGCGAAGGCTAAGTAAACCGTCGCTGAGGTGCAGGCTTTCTTGGCCGCTAAGAAGAAGGCCTACGAACAACTGATGGAGGAGTTGGTGGAGCTCGAGTCTCGACAACACCAACGCCCAGGACTTGCTTTCACGCTCTGAAGCAGATATCCGCCAAGAGGTCTTGAACAGGCTCGAGCTTAAGCATACCCAAGAGGTTCACAAGGTGGAGTCACAATTGAGAGATTTGTAACTTGACTTAATTGTATCACTGTATCCAAATCTCTCTTAATGAATGAAATTATGCTTTTGTCTCAATCAGTGTTCCTTGTGTTTCATGTGCATATATTTTTTTCTTTTTGGGCATTATTCACAGTGGGCGAGTCTTATGCTAGCTACAGGCAGATTCAAACTGGGCAAATCCCAGTCATAGGCGAATTCCAGCTGCAGGTGAACTAGAGATGAGTTCAAGCCGTGGTCAAATTCCAATTGGGTTCAAGTCTTAGGCGAACTCAAGAGAGGGGGAAAATCCCAGCCATAGGCAGACTTGAATTAAGCGGGTCGAAGTTGCCCGCGATCCCAGATTCTCAGGCGAGCTCAAGCCAGGTGAGCTCAAATTGTATGGCGAATTCGAGTCGTAGGCGCGCTTCGAATTGGGCAGGCTACGTGTCCGTTCGTGGACCTATGTGCTTTCCAGCTAAGACGACATGGGCACGTCTCTTCGCATTAAAGGTGGCGTAATGGGGCTCTTCATCTTCCACACACGATCTAAACCGTTGGCTGTAGATCACCGTATCTTGATCGCTCATGCGGGATCCCGAATCATCCCGCCTTGTTTTCGACCGCTCGATTTGAACCGTCTAATCGAACGGCGGGTGAGTGTCTGAGCCACGCATATAAAGCGTTCATCTTCTTCACTGGGGGAAGTCACGACGTTCATTCCCTTCTTCAGTGAAAACCCAAACTTTCTCTTACTACGTCTGAGATGGCACCACGAGTAAAAGCGACTGTTTCGAAGAAGGAGAGGGGGGCTTCCTCCTCTGCCGCTGCTGAGGCCACTGCCGTCGGAGGTATTTTTGTATCTAATCATCATGAGTGGGATGATTTCATTATTTTAATCTCTTTGTTGTGTCGTGCAGCTTAAGAGGGGGTGCTGGCCATCGAGGGGCCTGCATCTAAACCTATCTTTGTCTCAGATGACGAATCCAAGGAAGCTACGACCGCATCTGCCTCGCAGCCTGCTCCTCAGTCAGAAGAAGGGCTCTACCCTGAGATTTAGCCTATTGCAGTACTTGCTCATGGTCAGGAGCCTGTCTCTTTAGGCTCCCTCTCTATAAAGGCTCACATTGAAGAATTGGAGAACGCTGTAAAGCAGGTGATCTCCATCGTCAGTCTCGGTTGGGGGACTTATGTGGATCTGAAGTAGTCTCTCTTAAACCGTGTAGCCGATATTAGGTGTCTGGGTGAATCCTGACTTGCTACGTACTGCATGATGAGGCTACTTCATCTGGAATCGTGCCTGACACCATTGGAGTATTTGCTGCAGGCGGACCTGGGAGCTGATACGAAGTGATGCTTGGCTCATGCTCGGCGTCGGGGGAAGTAGGAGCAGGAGGTCCGAGCAAGGGGCATAGCTAACTTGAAATCCTACATCACCCTTCTGACGGCCTGGCAGCATTTACTGAAGGCCTAGATGGACGCCTCTACTTCCATCGTTGCCCGCCTAAGGGCGGAGCTAGAGCAAGAGGAGACGTCTCTGAGGGGGCTCCAATTTGAGAGTGGGAACGCCTGCATAGCTACTAGAGAGGCGACCCGAAACCTTCAGACATTACGTCAGGAGGATGCTGCTGCCACCTTTACCTTTAAGGCTCGGAACTAGAAGGAGGTGGAGGATGAGGCTCGGGAGGACCATGCAAGGAGGGTGGCCACTGCTAAAGCGGAGCTTGCGTCCTTCAGCTTGCTGGACTAGGCTCTTAGGGTTGGGGTAACGTTACGACATTTTATTTTATTTTGCTTCTAGTGTAATGATACGACTCCCATGATTGAGGGGTCATAACTTTGTTCAAATATATTGTGTTAGAACAGGTTGATGGATGAAATTTATGCTTTCTTGGTTTCCCAACGTGTTTGTGCATATAGTCCCCCTTGTTGATGTTGCCTCTTATTACCCAACACTTATATTCCTCTGAGATTTTGCCGTAGGCGAGCTCAGACTGTTTAACAAGCTTGAATCAGAGGGATTCAAACTACGGGCAGGCTTGAAATAAGCGAGTTAAGGCTGTAGACGAACCCTAACTACATGGTGAGTTCAAGTCGTAGGTGAACTCTGACTACATGGCGAGTTCAAATCATAGGCAAACTCTGACTGCAGGGCGAGTTTAAGCTGTAGGAAAACTCTAATATTAGGGCGAGTTTAAGTCGTAGGCAAACCCTAATTACAGGGAGAGTTCAAGCCGTAGGTGAACTCTGACTGCAGGGCGAGTTCAAGCCATAGGAAAACTCTAATTGCAGGGCGAGTTCAAGCCATAGTTGAACTCTAATTGTAGGACGAGTTCAAGCCGTAGGTGAACTCTGACTGTAGGGCGAGTTCAAGCCGTAGGCAAACTCTAATTGCATGGCGAGTTCAAGCCATAGGCAAACTCTAATTGTAGGGCGAGTTCAAGCTGTAGGTGAACTCTAATTGCAGGGCAAGTTCAAGCTGTAGGCGAACTCTGATTGTGGAGAGCAATCGAGTCGTAGGCAAGCTTTGAATCATAGGCAAGCTTTAACTCGGGCGAGCCATGTGTCATTTTGCGGCCCTATGTGCTCGTCAGCTAAGACGACGTGGGCATATCACTCCACATTAAAGGCAGTATAGTGGAGGCTCTTCATTTTCCATGCCTGCTCTGAGCCGTTAGGCTAGGGATCATGTTTAAAACTATCAGATCTTGACCGCTCGTGCGAGATTCCGAATCGCTTTGCCTCCTTCGTGACCGTTCGATTTGGACTGTTGAATCAAACGGTATAAGAGCACTTGGGTCGTTCGTTATATTGCATCCATCTTTCTTATTGGAGAGGCCACAGTGTTAATCATTTCCCTCACGTCTAGGATGGCACCATGAGCAAAGGTACCCATCTTGAAGAAGAGGGGGAGGGATGTCTCTTCCTCCACTACCGCTGAGGCCGCCGTTGTCAGCGTGGCCGCGGATGCTGCTAGAGATATTTCTATTTCTAAACCTCTTGGCCAGTTAAAAGATACGTGAACATGATGAGTTCATGATTTTGATCTCTTTTGTTAACTCCAGAGGGGGCTCCGAACACAAAGGGGCTGGGGTCTGAGCACAAATCTGCGGTCGTACCCGCTTCACGATCTACTTCTCAGCCAGGTGTGGAGTCTTACCCCAAAATCTCTTTCGCCGCTACATTTGACCGCGACCAGGAGTAAAATCCCTTAGACTTTGTTAATCTGCAGACCCATGTCCAAGGATTAGAGAATGCCATGAAGTAGGCAATCTCCCTTGTTGACCAAGGCTGTGGTACCTATGCGGATCTAAAGCAGCCTCTCTTAGATCGTGTGGTTGACATCCGGCACCTGGGAGATTCTGAACTTGCCATATGCTATTCGATGAAGTTTTTCGATCTGGAATCGCTCTTAACAAGGTTAGAGAATTTGCGGCAGGCAGACCTGGAGCCTGATGTGGCGCAGCTCTCGGCTTCGGCCCGACGTCATAGGGTGTGGTAGCAAGAATACCGAAGGAGGGACATAGAAGACAAGGAATCTCTCATTGTTAACTTGGATAGCTTGCAGTGTCTATTGCAAGACGTGGCGGAGGCTACTATTTCCTTTGTTGTTTGGGGTAGGATCCGCATGCCGAGGAGAATCAATTCTGACGGGCCTACGTCTCCAAAGTGAGATTGTTCAAGGCACCCTTGCGAGGGAGAGGCGTATTCTTCCGACGCTACGTTAAGAAGCCGCTACAATCAGTGCTTCTTATGAGGCTAGGATCTGGCAGGAGGCGGAGGATGAGGCTCACACAATCCATGCTGAGAAGATAGCCATGGTCAAGGCAGAGCTCGCATCTTTTAGCTTTCTAGGATGAGCTTATAGAATAGGAGTAGATTCAAGATATCTTGTTTGATCTTTCATTTCTAATTGTAATGTTATGACTTGTTTGATCATAAAGTTGTAACTTTGTTTGAATGTATTATTTTGAAAACTACTGATGAATGAATTTAGCGCTTTCTTGATTCCTTAATACATTATGCATGTACTCCTTTCTGTTTTTATTACTGCATCGCTATCCAACACTTTAGCTCTTTTAGTTGAGTTAGTAATAGACGACTTTGAGTTTAGGCGAGCTCACGCCATAGGCAAGCTCACACCGCGGGTAAACTCAAGCGTAGGTTAGTTCATACAATAGGTGAACTCAAGAGTTCAGGCCATAGGGGAACTCAAGCTTGGGCGAGTTCATACTACAGGCGAACTCAAGCTTAGGCGAGTTTATGCCACAGGCGAACTCAAGCTTAGGCGAGTTTATGCTATAGGCGAACTCAAGCTTAGGTGGGTTTATGCCACCGGCGAACTCAAGCTTAGGCGGGTTTGTGCCACAGGCGAACTCAAGCTTAGGCGAGTTTGTGCCACAGGCGAACTCAAGCTTAGGCGAGTTTATGACACTGGCAAACTCAAGCTTAGGCGAGTTTGTGCCATAGGCGAACTCAAGCTTAGGCGAGTTTGTGCCACATGCAAACACTTCGGTGCTGGAGAGCCTCGAGCGAGCGAGCCACGTGTTTGCTTGCAGGCCCATATGCTTGCCAGCTAAGGCGGTGTGGGTGCGCCACTTGGCATTAAGTGTGAAGTGACAGAACATCTCGCCTTCTGTGCTTAATCTAAACCGTTAGTTTAGAATCCCAAAGGCCGCGGCTTTTATGGGCGTCAAATTCGAACCGCCATAGGGAATTTGAGCCGCTTGATTCATTTGAGCATGCAGATCTTGACCGCCGAGTCCTCAGCTATATAATGTGTTCGCCACCCTCGTGGTAGAGTTCTCACGCTCATGGAGTTTTGGCTAAAAATTTTGAAGAGCATTCCCTATTCCTAAGATGGCTCCCAAGACCAAGCCGTGCACCTCTAAAGGGAAGAGGGTCCCTTCTTCCTCTGTCGTCGCTAGTGCCGTCGTGGCACCGACCGTCGCTCCTATCGCCAGCCGAACTCGGCATGATAAGTTATCAAGGTCTATTGTGTGTCTGAAATGACCTAACGAGTAGGCCGAACTGAGGGAGGCGAACATCTGTCATTCGTCTCTTGCCATGAACACCGTCGATTTCGGTGGGCGTTCGGTTGTTTCGGTGAACTCTGGATGGTGAACGAGTTTGGCTCGCCTATCATCATAGGGTTCACCCTCATCTCGCTGATCATAAGTCTTTATGAACATCTTCAACTTTCTAGGCTCAAGTTTCTAATTTTCGCCTGTTACGTTTTGTAGCTCTTGCCCTGGGGTCGCTTGGAAAAGCATATTCCTCGGTCGGGGAAGAGAGTCATGACCGAACGCCCAGGGCGCTCGCCGCTGTCAACCTGATCCAAGGGTCTACCATTCCAAACCTCACCCCAGCGTTCGACATCCTCAAACAGTTGGAGGCCGACTTACATGGGACGACCACCATTATCAGCCAGGGTAGCGGTAGGTGTTACGACATGTTGCCCCATATAGCTGATCGTCTTGAGGATATTCAGCACATCGGGGGCGCCCGATTAGCCCAATGGTGCAAGCGAGAGCTTGATCGTTTGGAGGAGCTCATGTATCGCTTGGAGGAACTGGTTCACGCGAAGCCTAGTGATGAGCCGATGTCGCTTTAGATCAGTGCTCGAATCCAGCGGGAGTTCGAGCGTAGGGATCGGGAAGAAAGCATATCAGCCAAGGAGGCTCTTGTCACGTGTCTGCACAAAAGACACTACGACTTGTTGGACCAGATGGATGCCTATAATGACGCTATTTTCTTCTTGGACGCCGGGTCCCTCCAAGGGGAAGAGGACTTGAAGAAACTCCAACGTGATAACACGAGGGTCCTCCTTGCCACTAATGAGGAGGTGAAGGCTCTTCAGGCTCTCCTGCAGGAAGAGGAGGATGCTGAAGTTGCTCTTGATAAGCTCCTACAAGGAGAAGAGGAGAAGGTTAGGGCTCGGTAGGCTAAGAAGCTTGTGGCTATTAGGGCAGAGATAGCTTCTTTCAGCCTGTCGATGCTAATTTAGAATGTTTCTTGATCATGTGTTTTGCAGTAATTATGTTGACGCTTGTCCTGTCTTTGCTCAGCACATGTTTATTTATTGCTTTGCGTATGTAGCTTTTTCTTCATTTTCTGTGTTGATCTATGCTTAGAACTTTTAGCAAATCCTTGGCAGTCAACGAACTTGACTCGCCCTTACCGACCATCGCTTGAGTCGGGCTAGTCATACTGTTTTCCTCTGTATGGTGAGTTGTCGAGTAGTTTCTCTTAGGCTTCATGCTAAGATTTCTCCTCCACCCTTAGCTGTTCGAAGCGTAAGGTTGGGTTAACTCCGACCGTCAAGTTGCAGTTAAGCTGGACAATTTAGCCCAAAACGACCGATCACCTATGTAGGTGGTCGGGATGGGGTTCGAGTCGCAACTCATCGCTTGGTAGGTCGTCGCTCGAGGATTGACAGGACACATCACTTGGTAGGCCGCTATCGATGACAACATCACTTGGGGGAATGACGGCGTGGAGATAATCAAATCATTCAGGGACGTAGGAGTGTGTGATGATTGATTGTTGTAGTAGTCGTCGCATGTTGGGCTGCTACCTATCGATTGTTCTAAGAAAATATTAGAACTTTCGAAATAGGTCAAGTTATTCAGGGACGTATGTGTGTGACGACCGACTGGAATTGCAACACGTCACATGGTAGGTTACTACGTGGGCAGTGTCATTTCATAGGAATGATGGGGCCGGCTATCAGAGGTGATCATTAACATGATAGAATCTTGTTACGATCGGAGCAACCATGAGGACCTATCATCCTATGGGAGAGGATTGATAAATTGATATTTTTCAGAGGTTTTAATGTTAACATGATAGGATTGTTTGTTGTGATTTGAGCAACTCTGAGGGATTACCATCCTATTAGAGAGGATCGGTAAGTTGACTTTATCAGAGATAAGGGTTAACTTGATAGTTTTAAGAGATCTATCGTCCAGTTGAATGAGACCAGCAGAGAAATGTCTATCAGAGGTGGAAATTAACTTGATAGTTGGCTTTGGTCCTTACTGTAGGAATGTTTTACCAAGTGGTAATTTGGGCTATCCCTAAGAATATTATATGTAATATCCTCTGGGAGTTTCCTGTAAGAAGCGGCTCATACTCCTATGTATGTCGGAGTATATGAGATAAGAACAGTTTAGCCTCGTGTACCATTTGGAGGATCAGAGGGCAATTTAGACTCATGCACTAGCAGGAGTTGAAGAAGGACTAAGGGTTGTACATCTTCAGGAATTTGCCATTGATAGGCATCATGATCTTATCCCCATTTGGTATGACAAGGTGATAAGCTCCATTCGAATAGACTGTCTCTATCACGAACGGGCCTTCCCATTTGTGTTGGAATTTGGATTTCTTTTTGGAGGTGAGAACCATCGGCCATCGAACACCAAGGACCAATTCTCCTTCACTGAAGGATTAGCGTTTGACTTTTTGGTCGAAAGCCTTGGCCATCCGGGCTTGGTAGAACTCAATATGCTGTTGGGCTTCAAGTCGCCTCTCATCCAGTGCTTCGAGTTTTGCAAAACGCCACTAATGATTATCCTCAGTCATCATTCCTGCCACGAAGGTGACACGGAGGGACGGGATCAGAATCTCTAAAGGTAACATGGCCTCACAGCCATATACCAATGAGTAAGGCGTGGTTTCGGTTGGTGTGTGAACTGTCATGCGATACGCCCATAAACGTTCACCAAGCTTTTCGTTCCAGTCACATTTGCTATTGGAGGTCAGTTTAGTTAGGATCTTGATGATCATTTTGTTGAAGGCTTCGGCTATACCGTTTGCCGAGGGATTATAAACTATAGAGGAAAGGTTCTGTATCCTGAACTTGTCACAAAACCGAGTGAATGCATGACTAACAAATTGCATGCCGTTGTCATGAATGATACGCCTAGGGACACCGTATCGTTAAATGACCCCTTGCTAATGGCGGAGATATTGGTCCGACGATATCCATCCCCCATCCTTTGAACAATCATGAAGTTGCTATCAGATGTAGGTCTTCGGGCAGCCGGTGCATGTAATTAGCATGGATATGGCACGCGTGTCAGCGTTTGGTGTAAGCGACTACATTGCTGACCATTCCGGGCCAATAGTAGCCTATCCTCCACAGACGATCCCAGAGCTTTGGTCCGGGTGGTAAGCCCCACAAGTGCCATCATGGGCTTCACGTAGAACTTTCTGTGCTTTTGTCTTTGAGAGACATTGAAGCAACATACCATCATACGACCTACGATACAATGCTTTTGTGGTTGAGCTGTAGTATAACCTTGAGGCGCGTTGGCAAATAGACTCCCGCTCCCTAACGTCTTCGGGCAGTATACCGTGCAAAACATAGTCGATGATTGGGAAACGACAATCTTTCAGGTTAAGTTGATCTAAAACCTGGTGAGTAGCATTTGTTTCCAGGGCATTTTCCGGCTGAAAGAGTTGTCGGCTCGCGACAGTAACATGCTGAGTCGTCCCTAGCGGTTGGGCAAGGTTAGCTACTAATGACACAAGGGTGACTGCGTGCGTATTCATGGAACGAAGCACATGCTCAATGCTGAGAGTCGCCGTAAGCCTCGAGATGCTTTATCTTTAATTCTTTAGCCAGTTCGAGTCCGATGAGCAGTGCATTATACTCAGCCATGTTGTTGGTATATGGCACTGTTAAAGAAAAGGTCCGAGGTAGTACGTGGTTGTGTGGGGAAGCCAAGACCACCCCCACTCCTGCAATAATAGACCCGCTCGTGCCGACTCGAGATGCACCGTCGAAGAACATCTACCAAACCTCCCTTGGGGAGGTGGTGTTGACTTCGGGGGGCTCATCTGGCAAGTCTTTGAATAAGTTAGTTTTTATCCCTAGAGGATGGCTAGCCATGAGATCACAGATGGCCTGCCCTTTGACTGATTTTTGCGGCATGAAGTAGATGTCGTACTGAGACAGCAAGAGCGCCCATCTAGCCAGATGCCAGTTTAAGGCTCCTGGTTGTGTCATGAAGACTCGGATGGGGTTCATCCGGGAGATGACATAGATGGTTTGGCCAACCAGGTAGTGTCACATCTTTTGGACAGTGAATACTAAGGGTAGGCATTCTTTTTCGACTATAGGGTACCGTCGTTCGGCACCTTGTAGAGTCTTACTTAGGTAATAGATACATTGCTCATAGCCAGCATCGTCATTTTGTACCAAGAGATCACCGAGGGAATGCTCCATGGCCTGCACATAGATGACGAATGGCTTCCCTGATATCGAAGCAGCTAAAATGGGTGGGTTCGAGAGATAAGCTTTGATCTCCTCGAACGCTCATTCGCAGGGCTCGTCCTATACAAAGGAGATGCCTTTCTCCATTAACTTGGAGAAGGGTTAGTACTTGCGCAAAAGATTTGAGATAAAGCTTCAGATATAAGCCAAACGTCCCTGGAGACCCCTTAATTCTTTGAGATTTCGGGGCGGCTGAAGCTCTTAGATAGCTCACACCTTATCGGGGTCGATGCAAATTCCCTTCATCGTGACGACGAATCCAAAGAATTTTCCACTAGACATTCCTAAGAATGATTTTGTAGGATTCATCTTGAGTTGATGAGATCGCATGAGTTCGAACATCACTCTCAGGTCTTGGAGGTGGGTGTCTTTGCGACGACTTTTTATAACCAGATCGTCCATGTAGCATTCAACTGTCTTCCATAGATAGTCTTGAAAAATCGTGCTCATGGCATGCTGGTAGGTTGCAACAGTGTTATTGAGTCTGAAAGGCATAACCGTGTAGCAGTATACCCCCGTCGGAATTTTGAATGAGGTGTGTTTTTCATCATCAGGGTGCATCTTGATTTGATTATACCACACGTGTTATCAATGATGATGTCCGTGATGGGTAGAGGAAACTCGCCCTTTGGACAGGCTGCGTTGAGGTCTCTGAAGTCGATGCAGGTACGGATCTTGTCGTTCTTCTTCAGGACTGGAACGGTGTTGGCTACCCAGTCAGGGTGTTGTTCCTCTCTGATAAAGTCAAACTCGATCAGCTTTTTCACTTCGGCTTTGATTGTCTCCATGATTTATGGATGAAACCATCTCTGCTACTATTTGACGGGTTTGACATCCGAACCGATGTTGAGGCGATGCATGGCGATCCGAGGATCGAGGCCAGGTATGTACTCATAGTTCCATGCGAAGACATCGATATATTCCTGTATAAGGGATATGAGGTCTTCTTTTTCCTGAGGGAGTAAGCTATCACTGATAAATACGGGCTTAGGGTTGGTCTCATCGCTCATGTTTACCTGGAGGATTTTATCCTTGGTGGGTGGTTCGTGCTGTTCGAAGTGATTGTTCCACTGAGTGTTGATATAGTGGTCTCATGATTCATCATAAAGCGGGGCCTGTTTTGTCCTCTGCTATTTTAGCAGGATCAGTCATAGCCATATTGATTGTGAGGTCCTTGAACAAGTCTCCCATCCTGACGTTTGAGTCCCATGCCGAGGATATTAAGGATTGATCATCCGAGTGGGCATCATGAGAGTCCTCACCAATGTTGCAGAATAATTCTGATGAGGAGGAAGTATAACCCAAACCTCTTTGAGTCTTACTAAAGTAGTTTGAGGCCTTCCCTTTAGGCGTGTAGGCGGATCGGATGACCGTCTTCTTCCCTCTGCCGTAGTTCAGGCCCTCTTGACAAGTGAAGTCATAGCCCATGTCCCTCATCATGCGTTTCGCTGTTTGACTGTATTGCAAAAATTAGGGTGTAGGTTCCTCTTCTTCAGATTCGTCCCATAATGTGCGCAAGAGGTGATCGATTCTTGCAAAGATAATATCCTTCTGATAATTATCCTAGGCAGGCACGACGAACACAGCCTGCGAGGACTTGATCGTTTGTCTTTTTGTAACATACGATGAGCACACAGGCAAGTGTAAGAAAGAGTCATTATACAACCCCAAAATCGAATCATCGGGCCTGTCATCATCAGATTTTGGATAAGATGACAAGTAAGCAAAGTCGAACTTCTCATTCAAGATAATCCCATCTGCCTGATCAGGATCAGTTACATTATGGCTTTCACAGCCGATTACAATCGATTCAAAATCATTCAGGATAAGGCCGTTACCATATTCGGGTTCGCTATCTGCTTTATTACCACTCCTGAGCTCCTAGATCGGTGGTTCATCGAGGTCTTAGTAGAGTAGGGAATCCTGAAGTAGTTCTCGATTCCCTTGAAGGGTTGTTTGTCGGCAACCACCATTTTCACTCGATCGTAGTCATCCACGTACTTTAGGCACTGGTGTAATGTGGATGGGACTATGTGGTTATTATGGATCCATGACAGTCCTAATAGCACATCATAGGAAGGCTCGGCATCGATGACATAACAGGTCACTTCTGTCTTCATGTCGCCTATACGGCACTTTAGACGGATCTTGCCGAGCGGTCGGGTCCCAGTGGCATTAAAGCCAAAAATGGTCGTGGTTGTCATGGATAAACACCTTTGAGGAACCCCCAGGTGTTTGATAAGCTTCAGGGATACAATGCTCAATGCGGATCCCGGGTCAACTTTAATACGATCCACCATGGAGGAACCGATGTACCCTGTGAAGTACATGGGTCGATCATGGGACGTGCTTTTGAACAGCATGTCCTCAGGGGTGAATGTGATGTAGGGAACCCACTGTTCGGTGGTCTGACAGTATTATGGACACTCCCTTCCTGTATCTCCCTCTCTAGCGGGTGAGAAGTGCGTGGCAAAAGCTTCTGAGTTGGCTAGCGCCTCTTGTAGAGCTTCCCGGGTAGGTTTGGACAACCGCAAGAGTTCATACATGGTGATTCTAGTAGGAATGTTTTTCAACTGCGTGAGCACGTTGAATCAGAAGGGTTGACTACTCAAGCCTGGCCCTTCGGAATTTGGATGAGCTATTGCATATGGCCCCGTGGAGGGTCTTGTCGGCTCCTCTGCCCTTGAAGGGTAGTTCTTGGTGAACTCCCTTCCCGCTCTAGGGCCAAAGCGGCAGCCTCTTCATCAGAGTTGGTGAGGACGGTTACCCCTGCTTTGTCTCCATCTAGGATAGCGGAGATGACATTGTAGGGCTTACCTTTGGTCTTCCCCGAAGGCTTTAAAGCCCACTGCTCGTCACTGAGGAGGTCTGGGTGGACCCACATCACATGCCATGATGGCAAGGTCTAAGATACCAAGCCTCTTCCTTGTTGATTGTAAGGATCATCATTAGTAATCTTCAGCATCGCCTTGGGAATAGGAACCAATCCCGCCGGCTCCTGAACTTCCGGGAGATCCGTTCTGAAACTCAAGGTGATCATGTTCATGGTCACCTTCTTTTTCACTTTCTCCTTTTTTAGGACCCCCGCATCAAAGAGGGCCTGAAGCTTATCTTTAAGGATATAGAATATGGAGGTATGGTGACCGAGGAATAGATGGTATGCACAATAGCTCGGGTCACCTCTTTAGGCTTGGTGACTTCCGGTAGCTTAATCATGTTGCTCTTGAGAAGAGTGTCGAAGGTTACTACCACTTGGTCCTCCCTGAAGTCGTATTACCCGGGAAGGCGCTGCTCGAACGTCCTAGGTTTCGGCTTTTAGGCCGGTTTGGGTGCCGGAGTGGAGTCAAAAACCATGATCTCCTTTCCTCTTGATCGAGGATGATTCTTTGGTGCGTTCGGTTCTGCAGCTCCCTTTTTAGGGTGAGGCTCCTCAGCCTCTAGCCTTTTGATCATATTCTCAACCTGCTCGCCCAGCCTTTTGACTGACCCCGACTTCCTTAGCTTTATAGCAAGGAGGGTGGCCATCGACACCTTTGTGTCATCATCGAAGAAGCGAGCCAAGAAGAGTCTTTTCGCATCGGCCCATGATGTAATAGAGCCTGGTTCCAACTTGCGGAACCATTCGAACGCTACTCCTTTGAGAGTGCCGATGAATAACCGAGTGAGGATAGCATCATTCCCTGTGAGGAATCTGGTCTAACACATTAAGTAGTAGATGTACTGTGAGGGGGAGCCCTTACTATCAAACTGTACCAAACTGATGGGCTTGAACTTTGCTGGGTAGGGGACTGTGTCCCACTCTATAGGGTATGGCCTGACCACCCCCAGCTTGTTCATGTTTTGCTGGAGCTTTAAGGCATTGAGTTAGCTTTGAAACTCATCGAGCCTTTTGTCTCGGGCAGTACCCCCAGTACGTGATGTCCTTGTAGGCATTAAAAATTTCCTTTAATCCTTATCATAGAAGTTCAGAATAAAACTGCTAAAACCTCAGCCGAAAGAGCAAATAAGGGAAAAACGCTGATATCTCTCAAACCGGAAGGAATTTGGAAAAATAGATAGGAGCAAACCAAACCCTATTGGGTTGGTTTGGTCAGCTCTGTTTTGTCGAGATAGTCGATTTTCATATATAATTCATTAAATTCCGACTTACGGTTTGAAAGTTATGGTTTGTTCTTTGAGGCATGTTCTGAAGCTCGACTAAAGGCTGAAGCTCGCCTGCAAAAGGTGAAGTTTGCGTATAAGGAAGTCTGTCTGCAAGGCTAGACCTCATCTAAACATTGGAGCTCGCCCGCACTAGGTGAAGCACTCCTACACAACTTTGCCTAAGAAGTTCGCCCGCATAACCTCGCTTGAAGGCCAAGCTCACCTGACAGCTTGAAGCTCACCTGTATAAGCCAAGCTCGCCTAAAGGCAAAGTTCACCTACATGGCCTCGCCTATAAGGCTTGCCTACACCGCCTCACCTATGACGCTAGCTCGTAGTGTTGGGTCACCTGTTCGCCCACTCGTCTGCATGCTTGACTCGCCAGCACGAGTCAAGCTCGCCTAAGCATTCAACCCGCGTATGAGCTCACCTGCAAGGTTGCTAAACTCGCCAGCTCGCCTAGACTACCCACTTAGGGTATGGGAAAAGTCAGATCAATGGTTATATCCCAGAGCTAGATAAAGCATGACACTCCTCACCTGGGCTAGCCATGGCCAGAACTCTCCTAATAGCCATTAATAGCTATGAAAAATAGGGCGGCTGACGGGTTACCAGAATAGGGTGGCTTGCAGGACCCCCTTAGTGGTCACATCCTATAGCTAGGAAGGCATAGTCTACTTATGGTCAACTACCACAAATCAAGGGATGGCTCATGCCATCCCTTGCCTATTTAAAGCCACCTTTAGATAGCGTGAAAAAGGGGGATTGGCTGCTGGCTTGGCTGGCTAATCTTCCAAAGATTAAACCTGGGTTCATTTGCTAAAGGCTCCCTCATTTGAAGAGACTCGTCTGAACTCTTAGACTTAAGGCTCTCAAGCTCTTTGCAGACTCTTGCATAGTAGCTCTTTGCAGACTCTTGCATAATAGCTCTTTGCAGACTCGTCTGAACTCTCAGACTTGAGGCTCTTAGG
>BQKN01063998.1:299563-373282 GCA_022839385.1 Asparagus kiusianus
TGAACTCTCAGACTTGAGGCTCTTAGGCTCTTTGCAAGCTCTTGCATGGTAGCTCTCTCCAAGAAGTCAGCCGATAGGCACAAGTCCCCGTTTGGCCTCGGGTATAATCAAACTCGATCAGCACGAGCATCTACTGCATACTGAAGCTTACTAGCAACCTAGATCGAACCGTCCAAGGGAAGCAGACTCGTTGCGAGAACCGAGCGAGACGTCCTATCACTACCAAAGTCCCCACGTTAAATAATAAGGGCATTCCCTCCGTTTTTATTGTAATTTTGATTCATTAGTTTATAATAAGCTATTCTTATCAATACAAACGAGATCCCTATTTCGGGAAATCAAAATTTACACCATACAGTCCCTATCAATGACTTAGAAGAGTGATCCGAATGCGGATTAATGTTATCTTCTAGTTTAGTCGTCTGATTAGGATTGGGTTCCCACTCCTCATTCCTTTCCGTCTTTCACGGGGTATGCGTAGCTCTTTTCGTCTTTTTCTTCTTGTTCAGAAGTTGTTCCAATATATTCTTTATGCACTCGATGGCGGCTTGATGTTCTACAAGCTTTTTGGCAATTGTTTGGGATGTGTACCCTCGTTAGTTTGTCTTGAACCGAGTGTGAGGTTTGAGATGTGGCTGCTTCTGAGCAAACCTCATCTTTGTAGCCCGAAGGAGACACTAAGAATGCATAATCGAGCGGGACAGTCGCACCCATACGAGTACGGGTGTGCAAGAATATACCTTTGGGTTCGCATTGAACAAGTGGGTGATTAGGTCCCAGGAAAGAATCTAAGTCTGGGGATTTCGGGAGCACCATTTTACCCTACCCCGTCATGTTGACCGTAGAATATAGGAGCTCCAAATCGTCTATGGCATGCCTCATTTGGAGGCTATGCCTTCGACGAGAAGATCTCGGCTTAGGAGACTATTGAGCAAGCCTTTTGAACACCAAAGGTCTCTCTATTCCTACACACTAATAGCTGGTGAGTACCGCTTGGATAAGCCTTTCGTAGTGACACTGAGTATTAGCCTCAGGGATGGTGTGCTCGCGGGTTACATGATCCCGGAGATCTCCTGTAGGTCGCCGACGATAACCCCCGGGATCAGAGGGGACATGTATCTGATTTCATGAGAGAGTTTTAAATGAACTCCCTTGAGTATACTGGGTGGAACGATTGTGTATCGAAGTCAGGCGAGCTCACCTTGACAGGCGAGCTCTTGCATTCGGACGAGCTCCTGTCACTTGACGAGCTTCGACTGTTCGTGTATTTAGGCAGGCTTGATAGGGCTCCCCTGCTGCCTCATCAAGGCTAGTTTGCATATGAAGTATATCCGTTTGGCAGACTTGGCAAGGTTTGCCTTTCTTCTCTAGCTCGCCTGTTCGAGTAGACTTGCCTGATTCGGGAAGTTTACTTGAATTAGGAGTATGACCCGAGAAACGAAGCCTACCTAACTTGGTCAGTTTGCCCATACTGGTTGGTTTGCCTGGGTGGCCAAGCTTGCCAGAGGTACTAGGCTCGCTAAAATAGGAAGTGTGACCATCAGAGCGAAGCTCGCCTGAGCGCGAGAGTTCGCCTGATTTGGTGAACCCATCAGCATTGGGAGGGCTGCATCTCTGCTTGGCATTCTTCAGACTTAAGTAATAATTCAGGCTGTCATAAGAGGTGAGGGGTTAGGCCTCCTATCGGGTGAGAGCCTATCATCGCCGCTGGTGGGCCCTCCTTGAGGGAGGGGCGTCTGTGCAATCTATAACGGCGTAGTCTGCACAAAGGTGAACAACTGTCTCTTCCGGCGTGAGGGCTGCGAGGGTCGTTTGGCAACCCATCTGGTGGCATTTTTCCCTATACTCTTGGCCTTCCGCTCGGCCTTGATTGATTCGGGGGAAATAGGACCCTCTGCCATGACTCGGATAGAGTCCTTTGGCATGGAGGCCTCGGCCTCTTAGGGTCGGGCCATACGTACAACTCTGTGGTGCTTGCGGGACACATTGCCATTCGAGGAGGAGGAAGACAAGTACTCTTCATGCTTGGCTTGGTCGAACTCAATTATGAGGGACTCCACAGATGTCCTAGCAACAACCTCGTCAAACTGCGCTACAACCATTTTGGTTGAGGAAACGGTTACTCCCACTATGGTCACCATCTTTTGTAGGGGTAAAATTTGATTTCCCAAAATGGGGATTTTATTTGTATTGATAAGAATAACTTCTTAGAAACTAATGAATCAAAATTAAAACAGAAGCGAAGGGAATGCCCTCCTTGTTTAATGTGGAAGGAGATGCTACAATGAAAAAGTAATGCAAAGAGTTGGTCGCTAACTCAGTCGAAAAATGAACTGATCAACTGAAAAGCCAGCCCCCATTACGTAGCCAGAAGAGGCTTTTAAATAGAGGGGACATAGCATGATCACTCTCTTGGATAATAGGATGTGACCATGTCCTATTGAGAGATGCCATGCCTCTTACTTGTACTGTGAGCGGCTGTTTAACGGGTCTGGAGTACTGTACTCTTCCCCTTCACGTTGTGGGAAATTGGAATGCCCATCCCTGTATATGATATTATAGCCACCTAGGACTCAAGTGAGTCTGGCGAATTTGTTAATAGCTTAGCAGATGACTTGAACTTGGACGAACTTAACTCGTGTAGGTGAGTCAAGTATGCAGGCGAGTTTGGCGACTGTGTGGATTTGACTGGTCACTTGTACTGTGAGCAGTTACTAAATGGCTTGGAGTACTGTACTCCTTCCCTTCACATCATGGGAAATAGGAAGGCCCATCCCTGTACACGACAGCCCAGCCGCTAGGTACTCTAACTAGTTTTGCGAGTTTATTGATCGCCTAGCCACGCAGGCAAGCTCGATTCTTGAGTAGACTTGACTTGTGCTGATGAATCAAGTGTGAGGGCAAGTTTGTGGTTGCCTGGCTGATTGTCTGGCCGCGCAGGTGAGTTCAGCGATCGCAAGATCTTGACTCGTGCTGGCGAGTCAAGCACGCGGGCAAGCTTCTTTCATGCTGATGAACTCGACTCTTGAGTGGATTTGACTCGTGCTTGCAGGTTAAGCCTGTAGGCATAATCGAGATCTTGATGGTGGGTTTTTAGGTCCTCCTGTAGTCAAGGAAATTTTTATAGCCTACACTAGTTATCCAAGGTGAGCATATTTTGTCTTGATTCGGGAGAGTCTGCTTCGAGTTTTGGAATTAATCTGGGCCGTTAGTTAGGATACAGCCCGTTCATCATGATTTTGACAGATGAGGGCCTAGCTGTATATATATGTAGGGTTATGGTGGCGAGGGAGTAGTTAACACTTTTTGAAATTCTAAACCGGAATTTATGGAGTACTCTTATCATCTTCTCCGGCGATAATCCAAAGTTAGTGTACATTGTGGCCCCTGCCCTCAACGCTAGACATGAATTGTTGGCGGAGATCCATTCCAAAGTGTGCCCCAACTAAGATCTATTCACGGTTATATGATATACCTAGTGAGTATAGCCTGACAGCACCGATGAGGTTGAAAATGGTTTATGATCACGATGATACTTGGGCTCCCCTCTACTTGAAACACCCGGAGTTTGGCTTGCGTCTGCCTTAACACTGTTAGGTCTCATTTTTTGATGATGATTTACAAACCGCATTATTGATACTAATTGCTTGTCAAGTGATCCTACGCAGGATATGTTTATATCAAACAATATAGAGCCATGTTAAAGGAGGATGGATGGATTTGTGCTTCAACGATGATATTTATGGAGGTGGAGGCAAGTTGATGAAGAAGGCTTAAAATGCTCAAAGATTAATTCACACAAATATCTATTGAAGAAGAGCTTTCAAGTATACATACAAGAAGAGCTTCATCAACGACAAATCTTAACAAATATCGATACTCAAGCATTGTAAACAATTGTAAGTTATATTTGTCATTTACTTCTCTCTAGATCATAATGCAGGCAAGAAATAAAGATGATAACTTTTGAAGCATTAGGGGATTATACACACATTTCTAAATTCGCATTTTTGACGGTTTTTACAAAATAATGAGTTTTCACAAATAGGAAATGCTATTTTAGAAATTTCTCTTCTAAAATGTTTATTTTCATATTTATAAACATTTTTCCAAGTTTTATTATTTTTGGAGTTATTTTACTATTTTAAAATGAGTTTAGAAAATCTATTTTTTAGTAAAAATTCAAGTATCTGCTATGCATGTTTTTTGATTGACCGAACAGTCGAACCGGTCGACTGACCAGAAGTAGTTTTTACAATTTTTCTGTTTGCAGTCTATCAGTCGACAAACATATAAAATTAGTCAACCAAACATAGTGTTTTCAGTCGATCGATATTTTGACCAGTTGACCGATAGTGTTATTAGCAGCCTATATAATTTTTAGTCGCTCTGGTCAGTCGACTGGTTCGATTGATCTATCGATCGATCATGATTTTCTGCACTATAACGGTTAGTTTTATCTGAATCTGGATTTTTAGGGATTTTAGTATTTTGGGCAGATTTTGTGTCACGCCCCGCTTCCCAAAATACCCGGGAATCGGAACGTGAACAAGCCCGCGACGTATTAGATTGAGAAGAAATATACACTATTATTATTTTTTCTCTTTTCTTCTCAATCCAATACGCTAAGCGTCAAAAATATAATATACGAAGTCACAGGTCCCCGATTACACATAGCAAGAATATAATGACAACCCAGAATAAGAAAGAGACATATCATCAACAGTAAATCATCCCAGATATAAAAATATGGGTCCAACATACCCTTATTACAAAATAGTCCAACTAGGAAATAAGAAATACATAGTCCATAAAGAAAATACTGTTAAAATACTAAATCCAATATCAACTAAAGAAAAGTATGGTAAAAGAGTTTTAATGTCCAACTACTACTACGAAAGAAAACCACTACGCTTCAGCTGGTTCTTCTACTCCTTCTGTAAGGCACTCCTGCTAAGAATCATCTGGCTCCTGTACAATTCCGAACTGTGGCTGTCCATCTTCTAAATTGGACGTACACCTAGAAACGGGCGTACGTCAGCGTGTAAAACACACGACAAGATCCCCCAAGGCAAGAACAAATATAATAACAGTAATGATAATATATGTGTGGTCAATGTGATAACCGAAATAGAAGTAGAACATGTGATGATAGTAATAACGATAGAGGCATGCAACTGGAATACTAATAATCAGATGAATCCAAAAATCAACCAAGTAACAAGATCATGCAGGTAGCGATCGAAAACCATCCAAGCAACAAGGTCATACGATAGATGGAATTAATACTTAAAAATCTATAACAAGAGACGTAGTACGTCGAGCGAAATAATCCAAACAAGGAAACCCTCATGTATATACCATATGTCTCGAATTGTATATAATTAAATATTAATCCCGATCTATGTATGAAAAGAAACACAACTGGCCTATATCTCACAAGAATCCATAAATCCTAACCAAAGTGATGACACCCATTCACTTTGATCCAACTACTAACCCTAGTGGCGACACCGATCCACTAGTAACAAGTCAAGTAACTAGTCATCCTATAACAGGTCACCGGTTCATATCTCACACAGAGTCAATGCTCATATCATCGGATAACTGACTGTTCGCATATCCCCCATGTGCATCCAATCAAATAGATTCATGAACCAAAGTAGCGACACCGATCTACTTTGACCCAACCAATCAGCCCCTAGTGGCGACACCGATCCACTGTGACTTAACAAACTAACCAATCCCAGTGGCGACACCGATCCACTGTGACTCAACCAATCAACCAATCCCAGTGGCGACACCGATCCACTGGTGCAAGCCAGGAAGATATATCAACAGTCATATCCGAGCACATGAACAATGACTTCCTACCCCATCTCTTCTCCTTCTTTCTAAATCAACGATCAAAATCCTTATTAAAACTATGGTTCACCACCTAAACCATTCGACACACTCACACATGTCACTAGGTCTGTTCATGACGCACGAGACCACTAAGTCATGAACTACTAAGGTTCTCAACACATCAACAGATCATAAATATAGTAAGGCATATTAAACATGATTACGCAGGCTTATGAAGCAGAAAGAGAATTGTAATGAACATGAAATGCATAAACAAAATACTACAGCATGAATGTAAAACATGAGGAGGCTTCATTATTATCTTACCACTGGGATGTACGAACTTCTCATACAACTTAGCCATACTTACGTATTCACTAATATAACAATACGGTAGGAAGGAAACTAGAAACCGATATCGTTTTGCACATGAAATGTTGCGCTCTACAGCGATCAGTCATACTATCATAAATACTAAATATTCTTTTCCAAAATTATTCTTTAAAACTATTCCTCATAATAACTAATTTACTATAAAAATATTTATGTAATATATATATTAATTCCTTTCTGTATGAAAAGTAATATTTTCCTATTTTATAAATTTCCCTTAATTAATTTCCTTTCGATAAAAATTTTATAAATTCTAATTTTAACTCATAACTTGTCATTTCATGTTTGAAAATATTTAGATATAAATATACAAAATTATTAATATCTCGCAAAATCTATTTACAATACATATACTCATCATTTCATGCTCGTTAATTTCTCCGACATAATTACCACAAAATATCTCATTATTATTTCTAAAATATTATTTAATACTATTTTTCAACATTCCACATCAAATATTCACAATATACACATTACCGACATTATCATACCTAATTAAATTATTTAATCGATAATATTTGTAAAGCGAAAAAATATGGAGATGCGAGATCTTTCCTCGGGGTATTCGTCGAATGTATCAACGACGCTGGTCGAAGCACGACTGTGGTGCGGAGATCTCGGCGTGGCTACAGGGCTGCTCGGCGGCGGAGGGGACCTCGACGTGGGGCTGCAAGGTGACGACGGTGAGAGGGGATGGTTGTTGGTCGGGCTGCGACTTGGCGGGGTGCTGTCGGGAATTGTTGGCTGTCGGCGACGCTGAGGGAGGCAGCAGGTGGTTGGTGGCGACGGTCCAGAGGCTGCTGGAGGGGGTGGCGTCGGGCTAGTCAGGGTTCGACGGAGGCTGCGGACAGCGGGGAGAGAGGGAGGCCGATGGGGGTGGCTGGCGGTGGCGCAGGAGTAGTCGGACGGTCGACGGAGTGGAGGCGGAGGAGGATCACGGCAGTGTGAAGCCTAGGTAGGTGGAGGTGAACGGTGGAGAGGAGCAGCGGGGGTGGTGGTGTAGATCTGGGCGGAGGAGCGGCTAAGCATGGGGTGGAAGGCAGCGGCGAGGTGGTGTGGCGGTAGGTTTGAAGATGACGAGGGTGGTGGTCGCGCGGGTGGAGGGGATGCAGGCGGAGGCGGTGAAGGTTCATGGCTGGGTCGGAGGAGGAGGAGGAGCAGGGAGGCGGTGATGGGGTGGCCGGCAACTAAGGGGACGGTGGGGTCGGAGCGATGATCGGCGAGGGAGGAGGCGGTGTAGGCTGGCGGCGGTAGCAGGGTTGGGGAGAGAGAAAAGCAAGGGGGCGACGCTGGTTTGAAAACGAGAGAGAGAAAGAGAGATATAGTATATATATATATATTATATTAGGGTTTAGGGTTCAGGTTGTTAACTAAATTAATTAAAATAATTAATTATAGGTACTTAAAAATTTAGCTAATTACAGAATAATTATCCATAATTAAAAACGTACATGTTGTGCTATTACAACAATTGATACGAAACTGAAGAAATAATATCATAAATTATATAATTAAACAAGATTAATTAATAAAAATTATAATTACTTATTTTTGGAAATAAATAATTATGGGATAATTATATACATAGTAAAACGTACTAGTTATACCAATACGATAGATAATATGTAACAGTAGAAAAAATACAATAAATTATACCAAAAACATGTAATTAATAATACCATGTATTATATGAAATAATTCATAATAATATTAATAATGTAATATATTATTTAAAATAATACGTATTAGTACCGGTAACACAACAAATTTATTCCAGAACTTTTTACCGCACAAAATAAATTTAAAAATATTAAAATCATTTAAATAAATATATAATCAGATTTTTAAATCATAGAAAATTATAGAAAATCAAGAAAAATACAAATACTCTTTTTAAAAATAATAATTAAATATTTTAAAATACCAAAAAATTATTTTAATTAATATCAAAATTTCACGGTCATTACATCCTACCCCCTTAAAACAAATTCCGTCCTCAGAATTAAACCCAATGACAAAGATATGGAACGAGAGTGAGTACTCGCAAATAAACGAGACAAGAACAATGAGAAGCCCCAGAGTCAAGGGTGATAAGCAAGAATGGAAGAAACAAGAACCTTACTTATTACAGGAGGTAAAATACATCTAAACTAGTACTCATAAACAAATCCTACTATAATATCATTAAGTAATACTAATAAGTAAAATCACATGCAAGTAAAATTGAGAATGACTAACTCTTATCTGTTATAACTTGGTTGTTCGCCTCAGTTCCCATAGCTGACATCATAAACATCTGCTGTTGTGGTTGCTGCCCTTGTGCTTCCTGATAGACCTGCTGCTGTAGAGGAGGTGATCCTACTCGAGGGTAAGGTCCGTGATTAGCTGGAGCTGCTGAGTCTGATCGAGGTGGAGCCGGAAGAGCTGCTCGAACTGGAGGTGGGGGCAAGCTGGCCTGTTGTCGCTGCGGACAGTCCCGGCTGACATGGTCGAGAGATCCACAAGCATAGCACTGACGAAGTCGCCTACGGCACTCCTGATGGGTATGCCCAGTGTGGTCAAAATAAGAACACTTCGCTAAAGACTGGCCGCAGGTCTGCACTCCAGGGTGCTGATAGGGATGCACAGGAGGAAGTGGCTGGTGTTGAGAAAACTGATGTCGCTGTGGATTATGCTGCTGCCTCGAAGGTGTATGCTCGTCATCTCGGGCCGGAGCTGCTGGTGTCCTGCTCCGGGTCACATGCGGGTCTTTAGGTTCTTTCTGAACGATCTCGATCTCGCGTGCTGCATCCAACACGGCGTCGTGGGTCACAAGTGCTCTACCAGCTAGAGCCAATCTAATATACTTGTCCAGACCCTTCTGGAACTGATGCCTCCTGATAGTGGGGTCTGTAACCAGATGAGGAGCATATCGACTTAAGGAAGAAAACTCGGCCTCGTACTCATTAACGGATCGACCTCCTTGCTTGAGCTCAACAAATCTACGCAGGAGTTCATCCCGAGCTGACTGAGGAAAATATTTCCTGTTGAAGCGGTCTGTGAAGGTATCCCACGAAATCGGTCTCTCCAAATGAGCCTTCTACGCAGTCCACCAAATCCGAGCGGTGTCGGTGAGCTGAATATCCATGAGGTCCTCCCATTCAGCATGGGGGATGCGGGTCACCGTGAGAATAGTCTCAGTGACCTTAAGAAACTCCTCTGCTGCTAAAGGTCCCTCGGTACCAGAAAAGGAAGGAGGCCACATATATCAAAACTCTCTAACTCCAGATTCTGCGCGAGGGGGAGGCTGGTGCTGCAGCTCCCTGTGAAGCTGTCCCGCCAAGAACTGCTGATTCGCCACCAATCCATGAATCATCTCCAAAAGCTGGTGCGGTTCCACTTCAGGCATCTGACCACTGCTACTGGATGGGTTACCATTACGACGAGTTCCCACCATGGTTCTAAGGGAAAACGAGGATCAAAAGGATAACTAAGGTTAAAATCAAAACAATATATTAGGAAAATAGGAATTAAAACATAGTTATTAAGATAATAGTATAAGAACTTAATTGTAGTCGTACGGATGAAATATGATATGTATCTAAATTGTCTACTATATTCTAACTAGTGAGGACTCAGGACCGTGACCTGCATGGGCCACCAAAAAAACCTGTCACGCCCCGCTTCCCAAAATACCCGGGAATCGGAACGTGAACAAGCCCGCGACGTATTAGATTGAGAAAAAATATACACTATTATTTTTTTTCTCTTTTCTTCTCAATCCAATACGCTAAGCGTCAAAAATATAATATACGAAGTCACAGGTCCCCGATCACACATAGCAAGAATATAATGACAACCCAGAATAAGAAATAGACATATCATCAAATGTAAATCATCCCAGATATGAAAATATGGGTCTAACATACCCTTATTACAAAATAGTCCAACTAGGAAATAAGAAATACATAGTCCATAAAGAAAATACTGTTAAAATACTAAATCCAATATCAACTAAAGAAAAGTACGGTAAACGAGTTTTAATCTCCAACTACTACTACGAAAGAAAACCACTACGCTTCAGCTGGTTCTTCTACTCCTTCTACAAGGCACTCCTGCTAAGAATCATCTGGCTCCTGTACGATTCCGAACTGTGGCTGTCCATCTCCTAAATCGGACGTATACCTAGAAACAGGAGTACATCAGCGTGTAAAACACACGGCAAGATCCCCCAAGGCAAGAACAAATATAATAACAGTAATGATAATATATGCGTGGTCAATGTGATAACCGAAATAGAAGTAGAACATGTGATGATAACAATAACAATAAAGGCATGCAACTGGAATACTAATAATCAGATGAATCCAAAAATCAACCAAGTAACAAGATCATGCAGGTAGCGATCGAAAACCATCCAAGCAACAAGGTCATACGATAGATGGAATTAATACTTAAAAATCTACAACAAGAGACGTAGTACGTCGAGCGAAATAATCCAAACAAGGAAACCCTCATGTATATACCATATGTCTCGAATTGTAAATAATTAAATATTAATCCCGATCTATATATGAAAAGAAACACAACTGGCCTATATCTCACAAGAATCCATAAACCCTAACCAAAGTGACGACACTGATTCACTTTGATCCAACTACCAACCCTAGTGGCGACACCGATCCACTAGTAACAAGTCATGTAACTAGTCATCCTATAACAGGTCACCGGTTCATATCTCACACAGAGTCAATGTTCATATTATCGGATAACTGACTGTTCGCATATCCCCCACGTGCATCCAATCAAATAGATTCATGAACCAAAGTAGCGACACCGATCTACTTTGACCCAACCAATCAGCCCCTAGTGGCGACACCGATCCACTGTGACTTAACAAACTAACCAATCCCAGTGGCGACACCGATCCACTGTGACTCAACCAATCAACCAATCCCAGTGGCGACACCGATCCACTGGTGCAAGCCAGGAAGATATATCAACAGTCATATCCGAGCACATGAACAATGACTTCCCACCCCATCTCTTCTCCTTCTTTCTAAATCAACAATCAAAATCCTTATTAAAACTCTGGTTCACCACCTAAACGATTCAACACACTCACACATGTCACTAGGTCTGTTCATGACGCACGAGACCACTAAGTCATGAACTACTAAGGTTCTCAACACATCAACAGATCATAAATATAGTAAAGCATATTAAACATGATTACGCAGGCTTATGAAGCAGAAAGAGAATTGTAATGAACATGAAATGCATAAACGAAATAATACAGCATGAATGTAATACATGAGGTGGCTTCATTATTATCTTACCACTGGGATGTCCGAACTTCTCATACAACTTAGCCGTACTTATGTATTCTCTAATATAACAATACGGTAGGAAGGAAACTAGAAACCGATATCGTTTTGCACATGAAATGTTGCGCTCTACAGTGATCAGTCATACTATCATAAATACTAAATATTCTTTTCCAAAATTATTCTTTAAAACTATTCCTCATAATAACTAATTTACAACAAAAATATTTATGTAATATATATATTAATTCATTTCTGTATGAAAAGTAATATTTTCCTATTTTATAAATTTCCCTTAATTAATTTCCTTTCGATAATAATTTTATAAATTCTAATTTTAACTCATAACTTGTCATTTCATGTCTGAAAATATTTAGATATATATATATATATATAATTATTAATGTCTCGCAAAATCTATTTACAATACATATACTCATCATTTCATGCTCGTTAATTTCTCCGACATAATTACCACAAAATATCTCATTATTATTTCTAAAATATTATTTAATACTATTTTTCAACATTCCACATCAAATATTCACAATATACACATTACCGACATTATCATACCTAATTAAATTATTTAATTGATAATATTTGTAAAGCGAGAAAATATGAAGATGTGAGATCTTTCCTCGGGGTATTCGTCGAACGTATCGACGACGCGGGTCGAAGCACGACTGTGGCGCAGAGATCTCGGCGTGGCTACGGGGCTGGTCGGCGGTGGAGGGGACCTCGACATGGGGCTACAAGGTGATGACGGCGAGAGGGGATGGTTGTATGTCGGGCTGCGACTTGGCGGGGTGCTGTCAGGAATTGTTGGCTGCCGGCGACACTGAGGGAGGCAGCGGGTGGTTGGCGTCGACGATCCAGAGGCTGCTGGAGGGGGTGGCGTCAGGCTAGTCGGGGTTCGACGAAGGCGGCGAATAGCGGGGAGAGAGGGAGGCCGATGGGGGTGGCTGGTGGTGGCGCAGGAGTAGTCGGGCGGTCGACGGAGTGGAGGCGGAGGAGGATCGCGGTGGCGTGAAGCCTGGGGTAGGTGGAGGTGAACGGTGGAGAGGAGCAGCGGGGGTGGTGGTGTAGATCTGGGTGGAGGAGCGGCTGAGCACGGGGCGGAAGGCAGCGGCGAGGTGGTGAGGCGGTGGGTCTGGAGATGACGAGGGTGGTGGTCGCGCGGGTGGAGGGGATGCAGGCAGAGGCGGTGAAGGTTCGTGGCTGGATCGGAGGAGGAGGAGCAGGGAGGCGGTGATGGTGTGGCCGGCGACGAAGGGGACGGTGGGGTCGGAGCGATGATCGGCGAGGGAGGAGGCGGTGTAGGCTAGCGGCGGTAGCAGGGTCGGGGAGAGAGAAAAGCAAGGGGGCAGCGCTGGTTTGAAAATGAGAGAGAGAGAAAGAGAGATATAGTATATATATATTATTATATTAGGGTTTAGGGTTAAAGTAGTTAACTAAATTAATTAAAATAATTAATTATAGGTACTTAAAAATTTAACTAATTAAAGAATAAATATTCATAATTAAAAACGTACATGTTTTGCTATTACAACAATTGATACGAAACTGAAGAAATAATACCCTAAATTATATAATTAAATAAGATTAATTAATAAAAATTATAATTACTTATTTTTGGAATCAAATAATTATGGGATAATTATATACATAGTAAAACGTACTAGTTATACCAATACGATAGATAATATGTAACAGTAGAAATAATACAATAAATTATACCAAAAACATGTAATTAATAATACTATGTATTATATGAAATAATTCATAATAATATTAATAATATAATATATTATTTAAAATAATACGTATTAGTACCGGTAACACAACAAATTAATTCCAGAACTTTTTACCGCACAAAATAAATTTAAAAATATTAAAATCATTTAAATAAATATATAATCAGATTTTTAAATCATAGAAAATTATAGAAAATTAAGAAAAATACAAATACTTTTTTTAAAAATAATAATTAAATATTTTAAAATACCGAAAAATTATTTTAATTAATATAAAAATTTCACGGTCATTACATTTTGTGATTTGGTTGAGAGACTCTAAATAGTCCTCATGACCCATTTGCCAAACTAACTAAGAAAAACCTTAAGATTTTGTTTTTAAGACTTCTAAAGCTTAAATATTCCACTCATTCTCAAGTTTTTTGTTTTCACTTTCTTATCCCACAAAATCCATTTGCTACAATTGTTCATCTCTTCATCATTGCCATATGATTGTTGTAAGAGAGACCATTTTACTTCATCATGTACTGTGTGATATTGTGTGGAGAGCTAGATCTCGAGGAGATCATTGTGTAGAGAGTTTGATCTCGGGGAGATCATTGTGTAGATGTTCTGGCTTCCAAACCGGGTTGTGTAGTGAATTACCATTGAGAGAGGTGGTCAAGGACGTAGGTCGAGAGTGGCCGAACCTCGTGAACATATCATCGTCTTTATTGGCTAACTATCTCTCACTCTCCCTCTTTTAATTATTGCCTTTTTATTATATTTTGTATCTTAAATTGCATTGTATTTTCATTAGTTGCACATTATTTTTTGATTACCCTATTCACCCCCGCTCTAGGGTAATTTCATACACCCCTTCATCCAACACGTATTTACTACTCTGGGGGTGTCACCGATGTAGATGAAGCCAAATATCATCATGATGCTAGTGGAGTTCATGGTGATCTATAGCTGGCTGGGGATTAAACCATCTCTAAACATGTTGGACCACCTGATTAGTGTCAAAGTGCACTAGAAAGAAGCCCATTTTCACTTCCAAGTGGTGGGAAATTTTAAGATCGTCCTCGACCTCCCCAACTTTAACAATGATTGGATGGAGAAGTTCATCTATGTCTCGAGGTATGATTCGGACTTGTGTTGTTCCAATTAGCCTAAAATAGTGAGGGAGGCCCTAATGGTAGGGAATCCATCGAGTGTAGAGAGGTAGGCTCTGGATCATATCAGGGTGTACGCCAACTCTCACAAGATGAAGCATTTACTTGACAACTCTGTCTTGCAAGAGGTCAATATTTCTACTGAGCCTCCTATGGCCAAGAATCAAGAGATGGCGGTCTAGCTAACCGTCCCTTCAGAAGAAGCTGTTAGGGCGCTGATAGCTCCATTTACTGAGCCTAAGAAGGGCCATCAGCGAGGCTAGCAAAGGGTCTTTTTCAAGATTTAGCCCCTAGGGAGGCTACGGTGGCTCTTGCACTAGTGGCCAACATATTGACTAGGTCGATGAGACTAGCACCTTATGTCGATTAAGCTGAGAGGATTAAGAAGGAGCCCCGAAAGATCAATAGCTGAGGATCTAGAAGGGTGGTTGAGGTAGGCGAGACCGAAGTCATCCATGTGAATGATGGGTTGGCTTGGTAAGAGGAGGAAGAAGCAACTCATGAGGCCATGGTCGAAACCGAGGCCTAGACAGGGGAGGAGAGGGCCTCTGTCGACCTAGCCAAGTTGACTCGTCGCCAGGGGAAAGAGCCGATTGAAGAGGAGACATTTCCTACAGAGGGTTTAGAGTATCTATATCCTCATCGGGTCGATAAGGTTGAGTTAGAAGCTTAGGAGAGGATGAGGATGTTGCTAAAAGGGTCCTCAGATGTCGGCCCTCGGTATACTAGAGAGCCATCTCCAGAGCATCGCCACCAACCTACCCACCATCTCGATATGAGGGGGTCAGTTCTTGAATCTCAAATTGCTCAATCGAGAGTGGTGGAGTAGTTCTAGCTACCTCATTATGTAGAAATTTTATGGGGAAGTTTCCAATGTCGGCCTCCATCAAAGCGTCCGCAGCTACTTGGTTTGTGATCCTCTCGTGGAACAAGAGATCTTCGGCCAAATGGAGGAAATTTAAACTTCCTATCTTCAGCTTCAATGGGAGTTAGAAGCCCGATAGGCTAGCATAGGGGCCGACCTTGAGAAAGCCCTCAAGGAGATGTCGGCCAAGGAGAACGAGCTGGGTAACTAGCATTGAGAGATGGAGGTGCACAAATGATCGAGGGTTTAAAGGCCTTGGATGCGTAGAAGTCCTTTGAGATTGACAGGCTCAAGTGTGATCTCTAAGAGAGCAACAAGAGGGCAAGACTCTTATCCAAGCAAGTCTCGTAGGGGCTGTAGGACAAGGACTGTCCTTTGGTGTAGGTTGAGGCTGAGCACCAAACTACATAGCATGCCAAGAACAAGCTTGAGGAGGATAAACTAGCCCAGACGATATTCCAAGAGGAGAGTGCTCGTCACAAGGTGTCTTTAGTCAAAGCCCAGAGCCAGATCATCTATTTGGTAAAGCCTATCGGTTTGAGGTTGTAGAGAAGTATCGCCATAGCCTTATTAGCAAAATGGAGGTGCTGATTGCTTGCAAAATAGGGTTTGACTACCTTAAGGCTCAACTCCCAACTGAGATGAGGAGGGTATCCGACAACTTCTGCTATCCTTCAAGATTCACTAACTATTTGGATTTGCTCTTAGAGATGGAAAGGCAAGGTAGGGGGCTCGACCTTGGCGAGGGAGGTACGGAGGATGAAGGCTCGGATGAGGAGACCGATGAGGACCCCGGTGAAAGGGCTAATGAGGGGGGCGAGGGTTTGAGCAAGGAAACTAGTGAGGGTTCATGCAAGAAGAAGAGTGTTGGGGATGAGCGGGAGATGCACTCGACTCCTTCACCACCTGCTGCCAGTAGCTCCCTGTCTCTGAGTCCTAAAGCAGGCATAAATCTCGCCTAGGCTTTCTTCTTTTGAGCCTCCTAGGATTTTATGTATCGCCATAGGTGATACAGGTGTATCTTCTTCCTTGCTTCAAGAGCGTAGTAATCCTCATGGAAGCTTGAGGATAGACGACTCTCAGAATAACTTGAGAATAGAAGCATGGGTAGAGTTGTCGAAGGCGGGAAAAGTGGTCAAAAGCAGGAAAATAGCAAAACTCAGAAAACTGGCATTTGGGCTTTGGTCAGTCGACCGCATGATCAGCATCGGTCGACTGAAAATATGCACGCTACAAGCGAGAGTCGTGTGTTCTAGCCGATCGACCAATCGGTCAACCGAAATTAGCATCGATCGACCGATATCAGAAAATCCCGCAGGTTTAAAACCCTCGCTATGGTCGGTCGACCGTACCAAGCAAATCGGTTTGACAAAGATTCCAAGTTCTATTAGGCTTGGTTATTTACGAGATTGTCATCCATGTTGTTAGACCTATAAATAGGGATTGTTTAGGATTTGTAAATAGGAGAGAGGATTAAAGAGAATACAGAGGTTGTTATTTATTCTAGTGAGATTGTGAGGGAGATATTTTGTAATCTTTGAAATTCTTCATAATCTAGAGAGGATATTTTTCTTCACCAATTGAACTGTCTTGTGTGTTCCTGTTGTTTTCTTCTCAACCCCATCTTTGATAATTCCGCGATCAAAGGTGCTCGCTTGACGACTCATATTAAGTTAGTATGAGAGCCTTCAGATCCTATGAAGGGGGTTTCCTATGCATGGTATTTACTCGATCGCAATACAAGAAGCTAGGCGAGATCCTTATTTCTTTGGAAGAGGTCCAAAAATTAAGGAAGAAGAAGATGGCGGATAACGATAACTCAACAAGGCTTGATGAATTAGAGAAACAGATCAAAACAATCGGGTGGACTCTCACACAACTCGTCGATCTCATCTATAGAGGGAACAAAAAGGGGGAATCTTATTCAAAGTCCAAGAAGAAACCTCTAGAGTCTGGTGGGGAGAGCGAAAATTTAGATTCCGATGGGAGGACTAGGTCGTCAGGCTATTCCATATCAAGCGGGTAAGGATCCTTACCAAAATCTAAAGATTGATTTCAAAGTAGAGATTCCTATTTATGATGGGAGTGTTAACGTCGAAAGGCTTGAGCATTGGATCGAGCGTATGGAGACGTATTTTACTCTTTATAGCTATTCGTCAAAAGCGAAGATCGTTTTTGTGACATTGAAGCTTTCAGGGCACGTGTTAACGTGGTAGAAATCCTATTACAAGTACAAGAAGAAAGCAATGTCATGGAAAAAGTTCAAGGAGTTGCTAAGAAACTAGTTCTACCCAATAGGATTCCTTGAAGAGCTTTGGTACAAGTGATACAACTTGCGCCAAAGATTCAATCAAACCGTTCAAGAATACACGACTGGGTTTTAGCAACAGGTGATGGTCCTCAATGTTGCAATGGAGTAGAACTCAGTCTTTATGAAGTATATAGCGGGTTTGAATGAATACATCCGGAAGGAGATGAAGCTATTCATGGTTGAGTCGATTGTAGATGAGAGTGTGAAGGCTATTGCCATTAAGGGTAGACAAAAGAAAGGCTACGAGACAAAGAGGGATGTCAAATAAGTGGGGGGCAAGTCTAGTGGCTCCCAACCTAAGAAGGAGAAGAAGAAGGGCGATCCAGGAAAGGCATGATTGACTTGTAATCACTGCAAGCAGTCAGGGCATGTAGCTGATTAATGCAGGGAGAAGTATCCTCATCTGAAGCTGAAAGGGTTAAAGAAGGAGGAGAAAATGACATACGTGGTGGCACAGGGTCCAAAGGAAGTCCCTGGGATGACAAAGCCTAATAGCAGTCTCAACCTTATGGCATGGAAGTAGGCCACGAAGGAAGACGAAGACCCCAAGGAGCAGCTCTTTGTTCTTAAATTACAGATAAAGACTAGCTTGGTTGATTCCATCGTTGATCCAGGGAGCCAGAAGAATTTGATATTTGAGGCCTTGGTTCAGAAGCTGGGTCTGAAGACGGTCAAACATCTGAAGCCCTATCCATAGGGTGGATTCAAAGGGAGTCAGGGCTGAGTGTGATCAATCAATGAACTTTCCAATTTGCACTCTACGAGTCGTATATTGATGAGTTCACGTGCGATGTCATTCTATTAGATATTTTCTAGGTTATACTGGGTAATCCTTATTTTTGGATAGGTACACGGTCTACGACAGACGGACCCAGAAGTATATGTTCACCAAAGATGGCGAGTAGTTCATATTTTGTTCGGTATCTCTTCTACAGGAGATGATTTTGGTGATGGTGACTCAGGCAAAAAGGCTAGTGAATGCAAACAAGAAGTTTGTTTTATTGTTCATTAGGCCTTAAGAGCAGCAGCTGAGTAGAGTATGCTTGACTTCCGTGAGCAAGATTTAAGAGGGAGATCTTGACAGGTTTAAGGCCAAGTATGCAGATTTGTTTTCAGAGATCACTTGGCTACCGCTGAGACGGAATGTGGAGCACAAGATTATATTGACGGGAGAGAATTCTTTGCCAAATATAGGCCTCTACCGCACATTTGTACAGGAGTCTGAGGAGGTCGAGAAGCAAGTTCAGGAACTTCTAGAGATGGGAGTGATATTGTCTAATTGTTTACCTTGTGGGTCACCAGCATTGTTGATGCCCAATAAGGATGGAGGTTGGTGCATGTGCGTGGATTATCGGATGCTCAACAGGATAATAGTCAAGAATCATTACCCACTACTACGGATCGATGATCTTATGGATTAGTTGGAAGGAGAGATGTTCTTCACAAAGTTGGATCTTAAGTCTGGTTACCATAAGGTGAGGAATCAGGAGGATGACACTTGGAAGACTGCGTTCAAGAACAAGCATGGCCTATTCAAGTGGTTGGTGATGTCGTTCAGTTTATGCAATACTCTAACGACCTTTATAAGGCTCATGAATGATATGTTACGACCTTTTATAGAGGATTTTGTGATAGTTTACCTCGATGATATCTTGTTGTACAACAGGACCTGAGAGGAGCATTTTATTCATGTAGAGAAGGTTTTTGAAGTGCTGCAGAACGGATAGCTGAAGCTCAACGGGAAGAAGTGTGAATTTTGGAAGGACGAGCTAGTGTATCTCAGTTTCATCGTGGGAAAGGGATAGTGGAGGATAGATCTAAGCAAGGTGGAGGTGATCAAGAAGTGGCCGATGCCTAGGATAGTAATAGAGGTGAGAAGTTTCATGGGGGCTTGATAATATTTGCGCAAGTTCATTTGACATTTGTCTACTTATACAGCACCTTTACATGGCCTTACGAATGTGAAGATTCAATTTTGGGGGCACACCCATGAGGAGGCTTTTCAGTTATTGAAGAGGAAGATCTCGGAGGCTCCAGCGTTAGCATTGCCTAATTTACAAAGGACCTTCGAGGTAGAGACCGACGCTTCTAGTTATATAATGGGTGTTGTGTTGACACAGAATGGGAAGCCATTAGAATACCATTCTGAGATGTTTACGGGTGCTATTCTGAACTATCCCACATACGATAAGGAGTTTTATGCACTCTATCAGGCAATTAAGCATTGGAGGGTGTATTTGTTGGGTAAGGAGGTGGTTTTGCACTCAGATCATAAGCCATTAGAGTTTCTACATGCCCAGACGAAGCTGCAGCAGGCACAACACATGAAGTGGATGTTTTATTTGATGGCATTCAACATCATCATTAGGTACAAGAAAGGGGCGACAAACAAGTTGGTTGCTATGTTATCTCAACTACCAGTTAGAGCGTTATTGGTGGTGATGCGTATTTAGCCCTTGGTTCCTTTAGAGTATGTACAGATGTACACATCTAGTGGAGATTTTGACAGTGTGTTCGAGCAGATGAAGGCTGGTCAAAGGGGGAAGTATGAGATTGGAGCAGATGGTTTGTTGTATCATGGGACGTCACTTTGCATTCTGGAGGATAGCGATAGGTTGCAGTGGATTAGAGAAGTACATACATCAGATGTGCAAGGTCATTTTAGGATTCATAAGACGCTTCTCAATTTACAACGCCATGTCTTTTGGCTAAAGATGTTAGAGGATATTACAAAGTATGTTGGGGGGTGTAAGCTATGTTGCATTCTAAAGCCTTCTAATAGGAAGCACGGATTGTATCTACCATTACCAGTGCTTCTAGACCGTGATAGAGTATTTCTATGGATTTCTTAGGAGGGATTCTAACGAACAAACGCAGACATGATTACTTATATGTTGTAGTGGACCGGTTCAGCAAGATGGTGATCTTGATTCTTTATAAGAAGATCATGTTGGGAGCGGGTGCAGTGCAATTGTTCTTTGAACATATGTGGAAGCACTTTAGGTTGCCGAGTTCAATTATTTTGGATCGGGATATCCGGTTTTTTGGGCACTTTTAGGATTCTTTATGGAGTTTGATGGACACTAGATTAAAGAAGAGCACGACCTTTCATCCATAAACAGACGGGCAAACAAAATTAGTTAACCAGACTATGGTTCACAAGTTACGGGGGTATAATTCTAGATATCCCAAGACTTAGGATGAAAGCTTACTATACCTTAAGTTTTCTTTCAACAGGGCTATTTACGGATCTTCGGGAAAGTTATCGTTTGAGACGTGTTATGGGTTTTTACCTCTAAGTCCGTTTGACTTAGTATTCTCTAGTGAAGCTACAGCCGACGTCAAAGAAGGGAGCGAAAGACAACGGGCTCAATGATTTCTAGAGAAGATTGCACAGATTCACGCTACAGTTGAAGAACTCACAAGCAAACTGAACGTATAGCTAAAGTTAAGTAAAGAGCAGCTAAAAGGAGAAGGGAAGAAGTTAAAGCCTATACGATATGGTCCGTTTCGGATTCTTGATCAGATTGGTGACAACGCCTTCAAGCTTGATTTGCCACCTTACTTAGGCATGTATTCGGTGATTAATGTCGAGTACTTAAAGTTATTTGAGCCTCCATTGTTGGACGATGAGGGTGACGACAATTGATATTACTGCATGTTGAAGACTTGTGGTTTGATAGAGAAGAATCGCTGAAAGAGGATTGCATTTTTGGAGCATAAGGTGACTATGATGAGACGCGGGACAAAGGAGTCATTTCTGATCAAACATCAAGGTCAGGTTCCTAGCAAGACCAGGTGGTTCAATAGGGAAGGAGGGGCTCGCGAGTTCCCTCAGCTGAACTTCTAACTTGAACGAGACGTCAAGTTCCTTAAAGGGGGAGTCATGATAAGGGTGTATCTTCTTCCTTACTTCAGGAGCTTAGTGATCCTCATGAACGCTTGAGGATAGATGATTCTCAGAATAGTTTGATAATAGAAGCATGGGCGGAGTCGTTGAAGGTGGAAAAGTGATCAAAAGAAGGAAAATAGCAAAACTAAAAAAAACTGGCATTTGGGCTCTGGCCGGTCGACCTTGTGATTAGCATCGGTCAACCGAAAACGTGCACACTACAAGCATGAGTCGTGTGTTCTAGCCGATCGACCGGGATCCATCATCGGTCGACTAATCGGTCGAGCGAAATTAGCATCGGTCAACCGATATCAGAAAAGCCTGCAAAGTTAAAAACCCTCGCTCTAGCCGATCGATCGAACCAAGCTGATCGGTCGAACAGATTACGTTTCCTGGGTTGACCTGGACTCTATTTGATGTAGATTCCAAGTTCTGTGGGGCTTGGTTATTTACGAGATTGCCATCCACATTGTTAGACATATAAATAGGGATTGTTTGGGTTTCTAAACAGGAGAGAGGATTAAAAATATAATAGAGAGGTTGTTCTTTATTCTAGTGAGATTATGAGGGAGAGATTTTATAATCTTTAAAATTCTTCATAATCTAGAGAATGTATTTTTCTTTGCCAATTGAAATGTCTTGTGTGTTACTGTTGTTTTCTTCTCAACCCCACCTTTGATAATTTCGCGATCAAAAATTCTCACTCGGTGACTCATATCAATAGGCCATCTTGTAAATGCTACTTTTTATAAATATTTTTGAAAGATGTGAATAAAAGGTATTTTTAGCTACTTCAGAATCTGTCTTGAATTATGCTCTAAGTTATGGCGAGTCAACTCAGCCTTGAGTCTGTACTCATATGTTGATTATCCTTTTGTCTATGCAGCATCCATAATGATCTATTAGTTTAGGGACATAGGTCTTAGATTTGCAAAAAGGAGGTCAAGGTATCGTATATCCTCCTTTCTATAAATAAGGACAAGTGCTTGAATCAGAGTCAACCAAGTCGACGTCTTCCAAATATCCCTTAGATGATCATAGCAATTGCCAAGTTGAACAGGCTCAGTGGACAACATTTTTCTTTACCAAGGATGAGCGCCTCTATTGTTGGAGTTGACTCTGTTGGGTCCTTTTGTTTTGATGATGTTTAACAAACAATTTACCACTAATGTTGTTTGTCTAGTGTTTATGTTTTCATATTTATTTTAGGTAAACAACGTGTTGGAGACTGGATGGAATCGAGCATTCATGATCATATCCAATGAATGTTGGCGGAATTATGGTATGAAGCCTTACAATTCAAGTTAAAGATTCAAGTTCAAGCTTCATCCATGTTACCAAGATCAAGCGTCATGAAGATCATTGCTTGGTATATTTAGTATAGGTTTATATTATGTGTTTGATACTCTAAATTCAATCATATACACACATACACATATTTGGTTTTTATATATATATAGTCATATATATATACAAGTTTTATATACATGTTTTGGTTTTTATAAGTTTTCAAATTTAAATATGAAACAATTGAATATTATTGGAAAATACATATTTGTTTCATGTTTGTACATACTTATATATGATTTCATAAATAGCAAATTTATTTAGTCAATGAATTCATGTTTATTACAAAATATGTAAAACACTGTATTCATTGTTTATAGACTTCATAACAAATAGTTTACATATATCTTTAAGTCTATAAAATTAGTTTACAAAGTTTCAAAAGTTTGTTTAAATCAATATGTCAAAAACATATATGTTTAGTTTTATGTTTTTAGACATATTTGCAAAATGATGATGTTTACAAATGAGAGATGTTTTTTAAAAACTAGTTTTTGTAACGTGTATAATATCATGTTTACAATTATTTCCCAAAGTTTTACATTTTTCTAATTTTTTTCCTATTTTTAAAAGCAGTTTAAAGATCAGATTTCTGCTTTAAACGGGCTGTATACTTGTTATTAGTCGACTGGTCAGTCGACTCATGCAATCAGTCGACCGATCAGTCGACTGATAAAAGTGCCTACAGTTATTAAAAAGTTTTTTTTTTGTTTTGGTCGACTGACCAGTCGACTGATAAGGTCACCAGTCAACTGATAAGATCCGTCAATCGACTGATGAGCTGGAAAACGCCTCTAACGGTCAGCTCATCAGTTGACTAATGAAAGTCGTTAGTCGACTGATGCTATAACAGATAGTTTTTCTAGCTTATTCCAGTTTTGGTTTTTTGGTCTTTTTGTTTTATTTTCTTTTGGCTTTGGTGTTCCTATAAATACCCCACATATCCTCAGTTCTATTTACAAAAGAAAAAAGTTTTACAAGGATTTTAAAAGTTTGTTTAGTTTGTTTAAAGGTGTCTAAGCCTTGTTTAAGAGTTTTGTTTGTGAAGATAATTTCACAAGAGTAAGTAGAGATCATCTATTAGTGTTTGAGCATTCACTCTTCTCCCTCTCTCTTGTTATCTATAGAGAAGTTTCCCTAAACTCAATCTAGCTTTACATTTATATTGTTTGATTATCAATTTATTAAGATAGTGTTTATATTGAGTTTAGTTGATTTTATTTACTCTTTGTTTACACACACAACCATTAAGCTTATTGTATTTGCATATATTATATAATTGGGTTGTGGGATTGTGTGACTTAGAGTGTGAGCTTATATTGTGTTCTCATCCATATTAAAGAACAAATTGTGTCGAGCGTTAATTGTGAGTTACACTTTGTAATACATTTTTACACCGAGAGAAGTGTGTGGTGAGAGATGGGGTCGTCCCAAGAAGAGTGGTGGGATTACAAGAGTGTGAGATTGCAAAGTTTTTGGTGAACTAGAAAACCGAGTGTGAGGGGTAAACATTATTCGGGTAAGCGTAGAAAACCCGGTTGTGATAGTGAAGATCTCCTCGAGGTGAGGAGCAGAGATGTAGGTCGTGAGGACCAAACTCCGTGATTATATCGTTTGTTTGTGTTTGTCATTGGCGTTCATTTATATTCGTGCTTATTGTTTATATCACCATTGTCAATTGCTCTTTGTTTATATTGCCCACTATCTAGTTTAGATTATTTACCCTTGTATTATTTATATATCCTTACATATATATTGTTCATATCTCATTTGGTAAGATATATTTGTTAGTAAAGTTTTTAATTAGTATTAAATCGGATTAGATTAAAATAAACCCTATTCACCCCCCTCTAGGGTTCCTTCCTAGTGGCATTAGGTTGCTTTTAGACTCCATAAAGGGCCAACTAGCGCCATGATTTTAGTTGATCACGTAAGTTGTCGGTCCATAGGATGGATGAGTTTTGTCAATCGTAATTTGAACAGTTGTAAATTAGTGAGTTCCAAAGTCCCTTTATTAGGCAGGCGACGGGATACTATTGAAGAGACTTTGAGACATCATTGATTGCTAAGTAACACTATTGCTTTGATTTTCGAGCGGAGTGGTTGTAGAGTAAAGAGGGTGGTGCTTCATTTATAAAATGACCTTTTAGATTTTGAGGTGAGTCACATTTGTTCGTACTGGATTGAGTTGACCATCCTGATCTTGCTAGGTGTCACCTTCAGAGTTTCTCTCTATATATTCCTCTTCGATGCAAAGGGGAATTTCTTCATGAATCTTTGCCCAAATCTCTTTGCTTTCTAACTACTGGCTCTTTAACAACCTTTGCCCTAATCTCCAATGATCTTCCATGGCCGCTCAAGCTTCTGCCATTGGCCATAATGAGATGAGGATTAATCTCCTCCAGCCTTACCACTCCTAGATCTGTACCCATGAGATCGTAGTCTATTACGAGTGCTATGACCTCCCCTAAGCTTTCACCTTGTCAGCACTGAAAGGGACACTACAAAGATACATCGCCAATTTACTTGGCTTATTTGGAGGATAGGCTCCAGTTTCCACTCAATCCCTTCCTTCGAGATGTATGTGGTGCTCTGGAGATATCCCCCTTGTAGTTCACCCTTAACGCCATTGCCACTTTGGTGGGATTTCTAGTGATCTACCAGCAGGTTCATGTGGAGCTAAGTATGTACTTGCTGGGCAACCTCGTCAGCATCAAGACAATGTAGAAGGATGCCCATTATTTCCTCTATAGTATAGGTGGCAGCAAGCTGGAGTCGGATGCTCTAGAGTCCAATAAGGATTGGAAGGAGTAGTTCGTATGGGTTTTTAGTATCGACCCCATCCTATCTTGCCCCATATGGATGGAGATCAAGAAGGACGTGTTGAGACTGTGCATAGTCTCGGTTGAGAAGGGGCAATAGCTTGAGAAGATCTGATCCTATGCTGGATTGCGAGAAATGAGTAATCTCTTCGAGTTGTTCTCGCTCCGGGTAGCTGGCATACCTAGTGTTCGACTAAGACCGACAAGGTGAGAGTGGCTCTTTTAGCTCTTCCTCCGAAGAAGAACCTATTAAAGAACATGAAGGGAGAGGACTCACCTTTAGGGGACCTGGCTTTGGTCATGAAACCAAGTAAGTGGCTGAGGGGTGAGCTGGTTTCCAAGGAGCTAAACAGCTTACGGTCAAGGACGACATAGATTGCAGCAAAGCTGGTCTGGCCCAGCACCTCCTCCTTAGTGGAGAAGTTGGACAAGAAGAGGAGAAGATTAAGCAGGGGCTAAAGGCCTAGTGTGCCCATCGAGCACGCTCGAGCTGACTTGGTAGTGAAGGTGGAGGTTTCTACGGTGAATCCTAAGGAGGACCTATAGTCAGGCGTCCTACTTCTTTAGCCGATAGAGGTTATACTCCTCGATGGGGCTTCTCCTCCTAATCAATCGGAGGGTTACCAAGGGGTTGAGTCGACCATAGCTAAAGCCCAAGCTAGGGAGTCTACAATTCTGACTCGTTAATCTGAGTCTACCCACAGCCTGGGTAAAGAGCCCATGAAGGCGTCAGAGGTTGTTAGAGAGGAGGCGACTCTACTTTAGTTGGCTGGGGAGCTACCGAAAGCTGATGCCGCCCTAATGTGGGAGAGGGTCTTTAGCTAGCTATTCTGCTATCGCATCTCTGAGATTAATATCCAAGTGTGGGGAAAGCTCAAAGCTATGTTGATTGGTGAGCTAGGAGGAGCCTCTACACATCAATAGGAACTTTTGAAGGATGACAAGTTCGTCCCTAACAGGCCTTTAGATAAGACGAGCTTAGTCCTCATGTCGGGGATGGCTCAGGTCTGGGCTTTGGAGTAGTGTTTTGCTCCCAAGGGATGTGGAGATCCTGCAAGAGATGCCTAGCATCAATCTACATCTGGACCTTAAGGGCTATCTTCTGCGGGGTGCTCTGATCGAGCAAGAGTTGTTCTCCCGACTTACTTTTGCACAGAGGCTCCCTGCTAATTTTGAGGAGGCTATAGCAGCCAAAAGGGTAGCTATGGAGACTACCAAGAAGAAAGTAGTCGCTTTGGAGGCTGAGCATGTAACTTAGAGCCAGAATGAAGGCAAACTACGCTAGGAGCTGGAGATGAGGGAAGATATGATCAAGGCACTTTAGGGGAATCGTACCAAGCAATCTACCATCATCACTAAGCTAAAGGAAGTGATCAGCCATTACCAGCATGAGATCATCAAGCGGGATGGCCAGCTCAAATATTTGGCTGAAGAGGTTGAGGCTGAGAAACGTCCATGACTGGATGCTCAGAAATTTTCTTGATCTGATTTCTTACCGATCGAGAATCTAAAGCTCGATCTTAAGTGTTTGCGGGAAAAATTGTTTTCTTCATTGAAGTCATTGTTTTCTCAAGCAACTGTTTTTCGGTTACAAAAGATCCCGTCTTTTTATAAGATCCGGTTACAACAAAATCAAAGAAAAATCAAAAGATTACAACTTTCTTTTTTTGTGGAACAAATCGCAAGATCCTGTTTTGCGGTCTCTTGCTTTTGTGGGTTCTTCGCCTGCGCTGGGGTTAATCCGTGGACCACCACGCGATCTAGATCAGATCAGATCTACACGGTATGACAGGTATTATTTCGTGGAGGAAATAATAGCCGGGGGGGTTAGTTCACCAAGGAAATAATCGCCCGAAGTAATCGAAATCGACCAAGCGAAATCGATACTCTTCTCGGGATCAAAAACCAAGTTTTGATCCGGAGGGTAGCCGTGTAGATCTCAGATCTGATCTCTCTCGAACTCCCGCCTTGTTTGGTGTGGATGATCGCCAAGAACCAGATCTAAAAGTTCAAGTCTTCAAAGCTTGAAAACTCCAAGGTTCAGATCTCAATCCAGCAGAGCTTCGCCTCTAAAAATTCCAACCTCTCAAATAATGAACCACCAAGCCTATTTATAGGCACTCAAAACTAGATCTGGGCTCAGATCTGGGCCCAGATCTGGGCTTGGCCCAGGTGCCTCGGCCACCGAGCCACCAAGTGGTGGCTCGGCCACCGAGCCACCTCCTGGTGGCTCGGTTTTGGCCGAGTCACCAGGAGGTGGCTCGGCCATGGCCGAGCCCCCTAGGAGTGGCTCGGTTTTGACCGAGCCCTCCAGGTGTTTGTCGTTTTGTCGTTTTTGGTTTCGCGGTTTATCCGAACTCTGGTTTGTTGATCTGGACTCTGATTTAGCAACGGGCGTCGTGACGAGTATTACTCGACCTCTGATGATTTTTCACCTATTCCACTTACTTCTCAGTTTACTTCGGGCACGTTGCCAGAGGTTGCCCAAGTGGTGAAGGAAGGTGGACATCGAGTTCTTCGACAGTTGATCACTGATGCGCCTTTCGTGAAGGATACCAGCTCTGTTCAGCCTCTCAGGAAGACTAAATTTTTATTCGGTGACTCTGTTGAAGACCCTGATGCAGTGTTTATTGGTGCCGAGAAGTGGCTTCATAAAGATGACGAGGGTTTCCTATATTTGCCTAAGATTTCTCGTCATCGTTCATTGACTGAGCTCAGACATCAGGCCGTGACACGGGAGATGTCGTGGCGTTTGACGGAGGAGCATGAGAGCATTCACTGTGGCTATATTACTCATCATGCAGCTCCTGGTTCGAGCAGGAGTCATATTATTGGATTGCGACCTGGAGTATTGGGGCTTGATACACCGCCGCGTAACGAGTTTCTTGCTTCTGCTTCTACTTTGAAGAATCATCTCGCTGACTTAGGACGGGAGATGCCTGTGTCGCGCCACAAATTCTATGGCTGGGTTCATTCTTCAGACAGGCTTTGGTGGGCTCGTATGACGACCTACGTCTTAAGTCGATGGAGCGAGGAGTTGCACGCTTGTGGTCTATATGCAGCTATTCGTTCCACTATGTATGGTTTACCCGTCAGTGCTAAGCATTTCTTTGCTTTGTACGAACTTTATAACCCGGATTCAAACACTTTCCTGACTGGGCACGGAGAGTTGGGCTTGGCTCTCCATGAGATGCACAAGATTTCTGGTTTGCCCATGGGCCAGATGTTATATCAGGAGTACTTTCCCTCCAACCATGAATTGAGCCAGCTGAAGGACCGCATGCCCAACCGTTATGAGACTTTATGGGATCTCACATGTCACTACCATATTGCTTTGGCGCAGTCTGAGCCTTTAGCGAAGAGGACTAAGTCACAGGTTAGTCTGAAGCAGTTCGCATGTTACTTGTTCAGAAACTTAGAGAGCAATTCTGGTGAGGCTATTTGTGAGCTGGCAACGCTTACTCCTTCAGAGGTTAATGGTCTGCTAAAGAAGGTCGACGCTCACTCCTATACCCTTAGCAGTCTTGAGAGTGGCTTTCCTTCAGGGACCAAATTCAAATCATTCTTGTGGCATGCGACCGCATCGATTCAGCCGATGACCCTTCTTGCCGGTTACCTCGCTATCTGGTTAAAGAAATGTGTGGTCCCATATCAGTCCAGTGACATTTTGCCATTGGAGGTGCTCTACCCAGCGGTTCAGCTTGCCTATAAAAAGGAACTTTCGCTTCTTCCGGTGATGGTAGCTAACATTCATCGAGGGCTTTTACAGATTTCTAGTGCTTTCACATAGAAAGAAGGTGTACCGTCGGCTCGGATTCCTCTTATTAAGGTGGAGCTTCCATACACTTATTTGATGGCTTGGTTCGTCCTTCATCGTTCTGATATGATGTCGGTACCTAACACCACGGATCGCTCTGTTCCCTCCTACAGTTGTTTGAGAATGGTAGGTGGGAGGGGCGAGGATTTCTTGAAGTCAGGAAGCAGCTACAGGTCCATAAGTGTTGGGCATTTTCCACTTGCTTCCCACAATTCTTTAGCCGATACGGCGAGTGTTTGATTGATGAGGAGAGGCCGAGGGAGTATCGAACTCATTTAGATGTCGGCTGCTTTAATTGGCTAGTGAACATTAGGCCGGGTTATTTGATCTTCCGGGTGAGGAATTAGTGTTTTATAGAGCCATATCTACCCTGCCGATTCGCTCGCCAGTTTGGCTATGACCAGCTTTATATCAGGAACCCGCGTCAGCAGATTCAGACTCACGGTGGTTTGGTGGACGGTCTTCGGGCATGGCTATGGACCGTGACGGGCTCCACTGGTGCTAAGTTCAGTCTCCCGAGTGCTGAGCGTCAATTAAAGCTCACATTCTTAAGCTACAGGTGGTTGTTAGCAGCTAACAAACCCGTTCCTGTGAAGCCGATTGCAGAGTTAGTGGCTGAGGAAGCTTCTCAGGCTGATTCTCGTGCGATTCAGGAAGATGCTCGGTCACAGAGGACGCGGGGCAAGACTCGTCGAATCGACGAAGAAAGAAAGAAGACCTTCAATTCTGCTGAAGAGGCCTCAGGCGAAAATCCTGCAGATTACGAGGAATATTTCGAGCGAGGTTAATCACCCATCTTTTCTCTCTGTCCTCCAGAATTATTAGTTTTAACAACTGTTTGATGTTTCAGGGACAGTGGCTGATGAAGAAGAAGAATTTCGTCCTTTTGCTCAGGCGAGACCTCCGATTGTTGTCCCAGCTGCTAGGCGGAAGAGACTAGCCCACAAGCCGCATGCAGATCCACGAGCACCTAAGGTGGATTTGGCTGGTGATGATCCCGCTAGCGACGGAGGTAACATCTACCCTGTAGACCATAACATCTACCCTGTAGACCATCCTCTTGATCATTCAGAACTTCAAGCTCATGTTTTTCCCTCTTTATATAGGAGAGCGTGAGGAAGGCGAGATGAGTCTCGATCCTACTCATGATTTTGCATTTTTTGGTGAGCCTGACTTACCACACCAGGTAGAAAAGCCTGCAGAAGCTGCCGACGTTAGGGAGACTATCAATGTAGGACCCGATTCAGCGAACCCAGGTACATCTACCATTGACAATATATCCTTTAGATGGCAAACAAAGGAACTGAATGGTTCAGAATTCATGCCTCCCTTAATTGTCTCTATGCTTCTTGCTCTTTCCGATACATTGCAGGGGGAAAACGTGGACCTTGGGAGTAGAGAGGCTAACACATCCGTAAGAGGTAACTCATTTCCATTGGTCGTAGTCTCTTTACTCTTCTCTCGCATTTATATTTTCTTGTGTCAGATTTTTCGACTGATGATTTCGATGAGGAGGGTTTGCTTGTGGACACTCTTATGCTCCACTTCATGTATGGCTCTCCTCAGATTGATGACTAAATGCCTGAAGATATGTTTCCTGAATCTACACTCCCCAAGAATTCCAAGGATGGTCCTTTTGAAGGTACGTGCCTCTTCTCAGGTTAATTATAGGACTAGCCATTTTGTGACTAATGCAGCTATAATGTGATGAATCTGAAAATTCCATTTTGTATTTGATAGAAGCTTTTGTTGAGATTGATCCTGTTGAGCCGGCTGTGAGACTAACTACACCAGTTGATACATCAATAGCGGTTACACCTCCACTACCCCCAGTGACTCAAGGGGAAGAAGGTATGAATTAAGCAACTGAGAAATGTCATTTATTTCCTCATCAAGGCTTTTTGAAGGATTTCCTTTTCTTTGTGTAGAGTCTTCTTCTCGGCTTCATGTCCTTGTGAAGGAGTTGTTATCAGACAACGATCCTAAGAAGATCGTCATCTGCATAGAAGTTTGCTCCTTCTTCTCCTTCGTGAACACTATGATTGGCAAGCTCTTTAACGACGGACTCTTCCTTCACCAATTCAAGCCTTTCCTTGACCCCAGAATAAATTCAATAAGGGATGCAGGATATCCGGATCTGGCAAAGGTTATAGTTGATGACCTTGATTGCCTAGAGCATGAGCTTCAGATGTTACGTGAGCTCCGTGATGCAGGTGCCTCTTCATTCGTTGCTACCGAGTTGGATACCCATTTATAGACATGGCGCGATACTCGAGTTCTTGCTGAGTTTGAGATTCAGGTGCAGCGGGATCGGATAGATCGAGTTGAGGCCAACATTGCTGTTAGATCATCTTCACTTGACAACCTTGACTTTTTATTGCCTCTTGCGAGACCAAGATAGAACAGCTCAGAAAAGGACTTCGTGAAGAAGAGGAGACTTTGAGTATCCTTCAAATGATGAAGGTACAGGATCAGCAAGCCCACATTGCCTTATCTGAGGAGTTGAAGTCCTTGAAGCAGAAGCTGGTTGAGACGGAGGAGGTTGCTGTGAAGACTCTAGCCACCACTGAAGAGTCCCTCAGAGCTGAATTGGAGGATGAGCTTAGGCAAGCTTATGATGAGAAGCTGTCTAAGATTAGTCAGCAGATTTTTAGCCATGGGCTTGATGTATGATTTCTTTTATTGGATATTTTGACTTTTGATCCTCTTAGTGGACATGGTTTTATCTTTATCTTTATTTTGATTTCTCATTCTGTTTAGAATAATTGACCATAATACTCATAGGATTTTTGGCAAACCCTCAGCCCTCAACGGATTTGATAAGCCTTTACCGACTACCGTTTGAGTCGGGCTAGCATGCGGATTGTCTAAATCCGTTCCGCATGTAACGTTGTGCTAAAAGAGTGAATTCTCTGAGACTTTGTGCTATGATGTCGAATACATAGGCTTTACCATTTGTTACGGGAATAGGTTACCCGGCGATGCGTGTTAGGCATTGACTTTAGGATTTTTGGCTAACCCCCAGCCTTCAACGGATTTGATTAGCCTTTACCGACTACCGTTTGAGTCGGGCTAGCATGCAGATTGTCTAAATCCGTTCCGCATGTAACGTTGTGCTAAGAGAGTGAATTCTCTGAGACTTTGTGCTACGACTTTGAATACGTAGACTTCGCCATTGTTACGGGAATAGGCTACCCAGCAACGTGTATTAGACGCTGACTTATCCCTATTTAGGCTTCGGGATAAAGGTCCCCAGAATTAGGTTCTGGTGTCTTCTTAGACAGTAAAAGACTAACCTAGCGACGCGTGTTAGGCGTCGGCATATCCTTTCTTAGGATTCAGGATGAAATTCCCCATACGTGTAAGGCATGGATTTTGGTGTTATTAATAACAACCTGCCACAATGTTGAATATATGGGCGGGTGTTCTTTTTAACGGTTAAGAACTAACGGGCAGCGCGGGTTAGGCGCAGACTTATCCCTGCTTAGGTTTCAGGATAGGATACCCCAGAATTGAACTCTGGTGTCTTTTTCTACGGAGAAAGACTAAACTGGCAGCACGTGTTAGGCGCAGACTTATCCCTGCTTAGGATTCGGGATAATCTTCCTAGGATGAATCCTATATTGATAAATTCTTGGAAAAGGTTGGTGTGGGAAAGGAAGAATTTTATATTCTATTTCCCGGTCTTCTTTTAGGGTGAAGGCGAACCCGAATACAAGGAAGGAAGAATTTTATATTCTATTCCTTGATTCTGGAAAGGAAGAATTTTATATTCTATTTTCAGCGCAAAAGAAACTAGAAGTGGGATCTTCACTCCGAGAATCTGGAAGATCTAGATAAACTTACCTTTTATAGGACTGGTTATCTAGCCTGAAGATGAGTTTTTCGTGTATCGAAATGAAATTTTAACTTCGGTTATAACCATGAGGAGGTTTAACCAAAGAGAAAAAGAAGGGAGTTTTTTCGTTTATCGAAAGGGGACTCTGAACTGAAAGTGGACCTCTTGTTCGTGAAAAAAATCAAGAGGGGAAATTACTGGCGGTTTGGGCCAAAAAGACACCTTTGGTGGACTCATTGTCAATTAAAATTGATCAGTGAGGGATTTTTGTGGTGAAAATGATTTTGGGTTATCCTCTAGAATATTAAGTGTAATATTCTTCAAGGAACTTCCCGGTAAATGGGTTATCCTGAATGTACTAAGGATAGTACTTTTTTAGAAACTTCCCATTTATTGGCATTAATTGCCTGACGCCCTCTAGAGAAATCAGGCGATAAGCGCCGTTTGAGTAGACTGTGTCTATCACAAACGGTCCTTCCCATTTGGGTTTAAATTTACCTTTCTTCTTGGAGTTGAGGATTATCGGTCAGCAAGCAGCGAGGACCAGATCTCCTTCCTTGAAGCTTCTCTGTCGGACTCTTTTGTTAAAAGCCCTAGATATTCTGGCTTGATAAAACTCAATGTGTTGTTGAGCTTCCAAGCGCTTTTCATCCAACATTTCGAGTTCTTCGAGACGTTTCTGATGTTGCTCTTCCGTCGTCATCTCAGTTGCGAGAGCGATCCGAAGGGATGAGATTTGGATTTCTAATGGCAGCACAGCTTCACATCCGTATACCAACGAATATGGGGTAGCTCCTGTAGGTGTGCGTATGGTGGTACGATAAGCCCAGAGTGCTTCACCGAGTTTATCATCCTATTCTCGTTTATTGTTCTTCACGAGCTTTGACAGGATTTTGATGATCATCTTGTTAAAAGCTTCAGCTAATCCATTCGAGGCGGGATAATAGGCTGTTGAGGAAATATCTTGAATTTTGAACTTGTCACAAAACCTGACAAAAGCGTTGCTTATGAACTATAGACCATTGTCATGAATGATCCGTCTTGGCACGCCATGTCGATATATGACATGATGTTTGATAAAATTGATGACGTTGTTCGTCTTCACTTCTCTAAGTGGAATCGCTTCAGCCCACTTTGAAAAGTAATCCGTGATTACGAGAATAAATCGATCGCCTTTGACTGAAGGGGGGAAAATAGGACCGACAATGTCCGTACCCCATGTTTCGAATGGCCAAGACGTGGTTGACGTGTGTAAACACTCCGGTGGTTGATGCATATAATTTGCATGTACTTGACAGGCATGACATTCTCGGGCGTATTTGATTGCATCATGAACCATTGTCGGCCGAAAATATCCTATTCTCCTGATACGATTATACAGCTTGGGACCGGGCTGATGCGCACCGCATTCTCCTCTGTGTGCTTCCTTAAGAACTTCTTCTGCTTCTTTGTTCGAAAGGCATCGGAGTAACAAACCATCGTACCCTCGACGGTATAATGTATGAGTCTCGGTATTATAGAAGAATCTCGGTGCTCTTCGGCGGATTGATTCTCTTTCTTTTACATCCTCTGGCAAAATACCATATTGTACGTAGTCAATGATAAGAAAACGCCAATCTCGGGACTCAGACTCAATTTGAGTTGAGTTCACCTCCTTGGCTTTTATGTTTTTATCATCTTCCTCTTCGATATCCATATTGTATATGGGTATGCAGAGTTGATGCGATCTTACTGTGACTAGCAGTTCAGTTTCGGGAGGCTGCGCAAGTGATACCGCTAGTGCTGCCAGTGCATCTGCATAAGCGTTCTGGAGACGAGGGATGTATTCAATAAAGAATTTTTCAAAAGAATCTGCCAATTTGATGGCCTCCTGGTGGTATGGGATCAGGTCTTGGTTCCTGACCTCATACTCTCCGCGGACTTGGTTGACTATCAATTGAGAATCCCCAAAAGCTTCTAGATACTCGACCCCCAGCTCCTTAGCGAAACTGAGTCCAATGAGAAGCGCGTTGTACTCGGCTACGTTATTGGAACATGGACCAGTCAGTGAATAAGCCCGAGGCATTACATGCTTCCCCGGGGAAACTAAGACAACTCCAACTCCGGAGGAGACCTTAGGACATCCGGGGGTTACTGCCACATTAATTGCTCTTGAAGCACCATCAAAGTATAATTGCCATACTTGTTGGTGTGATGTAGTGTTAACCTCGTGGGTTTCATCCGGCAAGTCATCATATACTTCTGCCGTATCTGTTGTCGGGTTTGCCACCAAAAGATCACAAATCGCTTGTCCTTTGACCGACTTCTGCTGTTTGAAGTGCAAATCATTCTGTGACAAGAGAAGGGCCCACTTCGCTAACCGCCAATTCATCGAACCCGGTTGAGTCATAAATACTCGTACTGGATTAACGTTAGAAATGACATAAATCGTCTGTCCAACCAAGTAATGCCGCATCTTTTGTACTGCGAATACCAATGCGAGGCATTCTTTCTCAATCATCGGATATCGAGACTCGACGCCTACTAAGGTCCGACTTAGGTAATAAACTGCCTATTCGTGACCATTATCATAGTCTTGTGCTAATAAAGCACTTATTGAGTGGTTCATCGCCTTGAGATAAATCAAGAACGGTTTACCTGATTTCGGTGCAACGAGAACAGGAGGATTCGTCAGATATGTTTTGATATCTTCGAGTGCTTTTTGGCAGGCGTCGTCCCAAATAAATGACACACCTTTCTTGTTTAGCTTAGAGAATGGTTGGCACTTCCCAGAAAGATTTGAGATGAACCGCCGGATGTAAGCTAAACGCCCTTGCAATCCTCTGAGTTCTCTTAGATTTCTAGGGGGTTGCAGTTCATGTATCGCCTTCACCTTATCAGGATCAATATGTATACCTTTAGTGGTGAGGACGAATCCAAGAAATTTTCCGCTGGACATTCCAAGGAAAGATTTAGTGGGGTTCATCTTCAATTGATGACTCCGCATGAGATCGAACATCGTCTTCAAATCCTTGATGTGATCTTCTTTGTTGCGACTTTTTACAACCAAATCGTCAACGTAGCACTCGACTGTTTTCCTAAGATGTTCCTGGAAAATCTTAGTCATTGCTCGCTGGTACGTGGCGCCTGCATTCTTTAGACCGAAAGGCATCACCGTGTAGCAAAAGACACCGAGGGGCGTTCTGAACGCTGTATGCTTTTCGTCATCTGGGTGTATCTTGATTTGGTTATATCCTGAAAAGCCATCCATAAAAGACATTCTCTCAAATCCGCATGTATTGTCGATAATAACATCTGTGATTGGGAGAGGAAAGTCGTCTTTTGGACATGCCGTATTCAGGTCCCTGAAGTCGATGCAAATCCTGATTTTACCATTCTTCTTCATGACTGGAATAATATTAGCTAGCCAGTCTGGATGTTGCTCCTCTCGGATAAATCCTGAGTCGATCAATTTCTTAACCTCTACCTCAATGGCTTCTATAATCTACGGACGAAACCGTCTTTGCTGTTGTTTAACAGGTTTGGCATCCGCCTTGATATCGAGGCGGTGCATTGCCACATTGGGGTCAAGCCCTGGCATGTCTTCATAGTTCCAAGCGAAGACATCAATGTATTCCCTGATAAGAGCAATTAATTCCTCCTTCTCATCTGGGCGAAGACTATCGCTGATGAATATGGGCTTTGGGTTGGCTTCGTCGCCCATGTTGATTTGCACTATTTTATCTTTAGTAAGGGTTCCCTCTGTTCAAACCTATCACCGTACTCCATGTTCAGGTGATGAACCCATAGGTCTTCCCATGTTGGCATTTGATCGTCGTCCTCTATTGTGGATGGATCAGCTGTAGCCATGTTCGTCATTAGAGCTTTGAATACTTCCCCCAGACTTGTATCGGAATCCCATTCCAAAGAATTTGACGAGTACCCATCTTTGTATTGCTCAGATGATTGGTTATTGATTAACCAGCAACATTCGTCTTCTGAAGAAGAGACATAACCTAGTCCTCGTCTGAATTTATAATAATCATCCGGTTTCCCTTTTGGTACATATGCCGCTTTGGCTGGAATATGGGAACCTCAATCGAAGTATAAACCTTCTCCAAGTGTGAAATCATATCCCTGTTTTTCCATGAGCTTGCGTGCTTCCGGACTATACTTAGATAAATGTCGACCAGGTTTGTCATCATTCTCATCTTCCCTTAAGAAATAATCAGGTAATGGAAAACTTTCTCCTTTACCGTAAATCACTTCTTTTTCGCCTCCTATTTTGGCAGGAATGATCAGGGTTGTTCCGAAAGAATGTTGGAAGTGTTTCTTTGTTATATAGGACGATCGAAGCAGCGTATATAAATCAGGATTATCATACAATCCCTTTATCACATCATCAAGAGACAGTGAGTACTCTAAATCATCATTTATTTCATTATTGGTAAGTTGCCAGTTACAACTACCATCTGACGATTGTTCATCATCAAGATTGATTACCAAGGGTACAATGTCGTTTAAAACAAAACCTCCATCGTAATCAAATCCAGCTTCGGTATCAGCTTCTTCTCCGCTGTCCGTGCCCTGGGCTGATGGTTCAGTATCGGATTCGTTTCCATAAAGGAGAGAATCAGTGAAATAATTCTCAAACCCTTTGAATGGTTGCTTATCCGCGACCACCGTCCTAACTTTACCATCAGTGTCGACATATTTCAAACACTGATGGAGAGTAGAGGGAATTATAACGTTACTATGGATCCAAGGTCGACCCAATAGTAAGTTATATGAAGTCTCACCATCAATCACATAACATGTGACTTCCGTCTTCAAATCACCCATTTGACATTTTATCCAAATCTTGCCCAAGGGTCTTGACCCGCTAGTGTTGAATCCATAGATAACAGTGCCTGTGGACGCCAAGTTACTAACTGGAATGCCGAGGCTATGCATCAAGCGAAGCGGCATAATACTCACAGCGGAACCTGGATCCACTTGGATTCGGTTGACTTCGCTGGAGCCAATGTACCCGATAAAATATAGAGGTCGATCATGGTTCGAATTCTTCGTCTGCATATCCTCTTTGGTGAAGGTAATGCAGGGAAGGTTTTTAGCCGCTATATTGCAGTGTTGAATCAACAGTTCTGGCTCTTCATGTACCGGCTTGATCTGAGTGAGGAACACTTCTGAATTGGCCAAGGCTTCTTGCAAGGCTTCCCTGGTTTCTTTAGACAACCGTAGCAACTCATACAATGTTATCTGCGCTGGAATGTTAGCTAGTTGAGCCATAATATCGAAGATGCGTGGAGTGTTTGAGCTCTCCGGTTTATCTCTTCCAATCGGACGATTAAAACGAGACTGCTTCGGATTCTGCACCTCTTGGGGCCTCTTTTCTTTCTGTTTATCAATCGGCTGTCGTCGAGCTTCTTCAACCGGTTTAGGAGCCGCAATCACCCCCAGTTCCGTGAGAGTTTTGGCTGGTCCCCGTTTAGTCACCCCCTGCTCAGCTACCTGATCACTAGGTGATGGATAGTTGAAGTGATACTGATTTCCACTTCTAGTGGCAAAAACTTCTTGTTCTTCTTCGGAGAGCGGGAAGGTAGGAGCTTCATCACCATCCTCTTCGAAGATCACGGAAGTAGCGTTGCAGGACTTGCCTTTACCCTTTCTGGTCGAGGAAGTCGTCCACTGATCGTCTTCAAGAAGATCAGGATGGACCCAGAGGATTTTGCCGTTTGGGGAAGTGTGTGGCACAAGTCCTTTTTGACGTTGTCCATATGGGTCGTCGTTTACTATCTTCATTCCTACTTTGGTGATGCGTTTTGGCTCAAACCATGTTGTGGGTACTGATCCAAAGCTAATTGATACTGCATTTGCTCCTACATTCTTGGGCGGCTTCGGGGTTATGACGCCTACATCAATTAACGCCTGGATCTTATCCTTTAGATGGTAGCATGACCTTGTAGGGTGATGGACCGCTCTATGGTATGCGCAATACTTCGGATCCGTCACTTTGCTGGCCCCTTCTTGATCCACGATCGCCGGCAGCTGGATTTTGTTATTCTCCAACAGGTACTTAAAGATGACGGGAATTTCATCACCTTTGAAGGAGTACACTTTAGGAAATCTTGGCTCCGAAGATTTTTGCTTCTGAGGCCGTTGTCGCCATTGCGACTGCGATTGTTGTGGTGCTTGTTGCTGCGGCTGTTGCTGAGGTTGCAATTAGAAAGTTTGATTAGCATCAACTGCATTAACATGTGCCTTACCTTTCCCTCGTGGGTTGAAATTCTGTGTTGGAGCATTCGTCGCCTGTTGGCCTCTCTCCACCTTCTTCCTTCTGAGGAATCGCTCGGCTTGTTCTCCTCGGACCTTCAAATCCTTCCATGTTTTGGATGGTACTGTCCCCATTGCTTCCAACACGTCCAATGCGAGATTGTTGTGGCAAGTCTAGAGAATGAATTCCTCAGTGATCGGGTCCCGACAGTTCATCGCCTTGTTCCGGAACCTTTTGACGAAGGTATCAACTAATTCCCCGTCTTTCTGTTTCTCGTCAAGCAACGACCCGATGAATATCTCGGTATCATCATCGAAGAAGTTGGCGAGGAATTTAGTCTCCATGTCGTCCCAGCTATTCACGCTTCCTGGCTTAAGGCGGCGATACCAATCGAAGGCGGCTCCACGAAGAGTGCCAACGAAGGACCGTACCATCAGAGGCTTATTACTAGAAATAACCCCTAAGTGTGATTTAAAGTAAATCAAATGCTGAGTGGGTGAACCCTTCCCATCAAACGGTGTGAAGTTAATTAGATTGAACTTCGTCGGATACGGGATTGATTCCCATTCTCTTGGGTATCGACAAGGAATGCCCGTCTTCTTCATCTCTTGAGCGGAAATCAACGTATTGATTTTGCTCTCGAGGTTTTTAATCTTCAAATTTTCACCTGTATTTTCGTTGGCATTCTATTTACCACCCCCTGCATTGACGGGAGGATTATTGGCATTGTGAGCTTCATCCGCATGTGCGTCCTTATCTTCCTGATTAACCTGGTTATGCGACTTGGTTCGCCTTGCCGGTTTGTCAATGCTTGGATTTGTTGGTCATGCATTTCTCTCATATTCTGCATGCCATCTGCATTTCGAACCTGAAGCTCTCCTGTTGTTTGGCCATGGCTTCTTCGAGCATCTTGGCCACTTGTTCCGCACTTATCATAAGTGCCTCGCGGGGTTGTCCCTCGCTGGATACTGTATTATCTGATGCGACCGCAGAGCCGGCATCCGATTCTTCATCTTCTGACGGTAATCTTGTCCGAATCCTACCATAAGTTGCTCGTATGATGGCTCCAGACTGCAGACGGGTTACACGCCAGGGTACTTCCGGTATCGACTCGGGATTATCCCGTGTCGATGTCCCTTTGCTGGTCATATTAGTGGTGACCCTCGGAAATTCTCCATCTTCGACTACCGTTCTTCTTCGTCGGAAACGCCTAGGCCTTGGTTTTGGTGTTTCGGTACTGAGCCTTTCAAAAACCGAAGTTCTTTCAGGGACTGTCTTGATGCAGTTGCACTCAGACAATACTGCTCGAATGAGTTTGGAACAGGGGCACTGAGTTTCTAGTTTTCGAGGACTTCTTTCCCTGGTTTTACTCGTACCCCCAACACAATAGTACAACTCGTCGGTTTGAAGGTCGGAGTAACCTATCGTATGTTGGCACGACTTCTCAGGTATAACGCTATCATCATCAGACGACAACGCTTCCTTCTGAGGGCGAACTGCCTTCTTTGGTCTTTCAAGAGTCAAGCGTCTCGACACGTGCCTTTGTAGGCGTGAGTTCTCAGCGGGCTCTTGGACTTCAATGCGCAAACTGGTGCGCGTAGTTGCCATGAACTCCTTGTCATGTTAAGGGTGGCGGCGACCCCCAGCATGTTGAGTCGTTCGGGGCTTCTTTATTGGGTCCAAACATTCTTGAATTGGAGCTTTGCATCGCTCATCGGGAAGTGGACCGAGGTGCTCCAAAATTGACTTCCTTCTTCGGGATGGTCTTGCGGGATCTCCCGGAGCAGCTATGGGGATTATCGGCGACTTAGGTTGGTTCGCCGGAGGTTGAACCTTTGTTGAAGGCTGCAATGGTTGTTCCTTAGCCTGAATCGCCGCTTCAGACTTCGGCCTCCATACTTGGCGGGTTGGTGGCGGCTTTTTGGCCACTTCCTTCTGCAGTCTTCTGTGGGCTTCTTGAACTTTAGCCTGTGCCTGCGCTGACAGTGTGCGGCGCTTGCGAATGCGCTCATCCAGTGTCGAACGATTCCGTTTGACACGGATCCATTCATTCGTTGGCGGCTTAGAGGAGCTGTCATTCATTGGTTGTTGAGGCTGTTTGCCTCTCCTGTTCTTCAGATCCGCGTCGTAGCAGATTCCATCAGTGGACTCCATCGCCTTTGCAAATTGCCGCGCCAGGCGTTGACGTCGCCTCTGGCGGGCTCTCTTTGAGAGAGTCCCTACGCCTTCAGCGGCGGAGGAATTGGCGAGAACAGGTTTGACCTGGTTAGAGGTCGGTGGAACTTCACTCGATGTAACTTCGGCATCGATCAGGGTGAGATCCTTGTTGGTATTCTCTACTTCTTTATACCAACGGACTTTTCTCCTGGAGGAGAACTTCTTGGACTTGCAGGGGGAGGTGGATTCGGACGAGGATGACAGATACTCCTCGAACTTTTGTTGGTCGAATTCATACTCGACCTCCTCCTCGACCGGGATTGAGATCCGCGGCTGCGGCACAACGATCTCAGCAGCGAGATCGGTGGCTCCCACTGTGGTCGCCAGATTGTTCGCACGAAAAATTGTTTTCTTCATTAAAGTCATTGTTTTCTCAAGCAACTATTTTTCGGTTACAAAATATCCGGTCTTTTTATAAGATCCGGTTACAATAAAATCAAAGAAAAATCAAAAGATTACAACTTTCCTTTTTTGTGGAACAAATCGTAAGATCCTATTTTGCGGTCTCTTGCTTTTGTGGGTTCTTCGCCTGCGTCGGGGTTAATCCGTGGACCACCGTGCGATCTAGATCCGGTCAGATCTACACGGTATGATAGGTATTATTTCACGGAGGAAATAATAGCCGGGGGGATTAGTTCACCAAGGAAATAATCACCCGAAGTAATCAAAATCGACCAAGCGAAATCGATACTCTTCTCGGGATCAAAAACCAAGTTTTGATCCGGAGGGTAGCCGTGTAGATCTCAGATCTGATGTCTCTCGAACTCCCGCCTTGTTTGGTGTGGATGATCACCAAGAACCAGATCTGAAAGTTCAAGTCTTCAAAGCTTCAAAACTCCAAGGTTCAGATCTCAATCCAGCAGAGCTTCGCCTCCAAAAATTCCAACCTCTCAAACAATGAACCACCAAGCCTATTTATAGGCACTCAAAACCAGATCTGGGCTCATATCTGGGACCAGATCTGGGCTTAGCCCAGGTGCCTCGGCCACCGAGCTACCAAGAGGTGGCTCGGCCACCGAGCCACCTCCTGGTGGCTCGGTTTTGGCCGAGCCACCAGGTGGTGGCTCGGCCATGGCTGAGCCACCCCTAGGTGGCTCGGCCATGGCTGAACCACCCCTAGGTGGCTCGGTTTTGACCGAGCCCTCCAGGTGTTTGCCGTTTTATCATTTTCCGGTTTTATGGTTTATCCGAACTCTGATTTGTTGATCTGGACTCTGATTTGGCAGTCCGGATCCTGATTTGGCAGTAAATACGTTTCGGTGTTCGAGTTCATTAATCTCGTCGCTTCGTCGCGTCTTACTTAGCCTCGATATTGTGGTTTAACGATCATGCTTGGATTCATCGCCCGATGGTCCGTTGGTTTGTCGAATCATCGTGTCGAGCTGTGTTAAAGGACCTATAAGCAGTTTTATACGCCTACATTAAGGAGGAAAGGTCAGCTCTCTAGGTGACTCATGCGACCATATAGGCCTTAGAGCCTCAAATCACTATTTTGGATTCTAAGACTCATAAGTCAGAGGTCGTGGAGAAGTATCGCTAGGGCCCCTTGGGCAAAGTAGAAGTGTCGTTGGCCTACAAGGTAGGCTTTGACTATCTTCTAGCCTTGCTCCCTCCAGAGTCCTAACCCCCTTCGACAACCTCTATCCCCCCCTGAGTCACTAGTTGCCTTGATTTTCTAAAGGAACTTGAGACGAAGGGAGGGGAATAATGCTGGAGGTAGATGATAACGATGATGAAGATGAGTCCGGGGTTGACCAAGAAAAGGCCACCTCTCCCACCGTTCAACTTGCTTTACATGCCAAATCGAGTACTTCTCTCCCAAGTCCTACTCCCGACCGGAGCCAAGATGTCTGAGAACTGGTATCTTCTTCTTTTTTATTGCTGTAAATATGGATGTAAGCGATAATGTAAATATCTTGATATATGGAATGAAATTTTAGGCTTATTTGCCTTTCTAATTGTTGCATGTCTTTATTCCACTCTTGTTCAGATATTTTTGTCCATAGTTTTGCTATGTTTGTTGAGATTGATGGTTTGAGTTGAATCTAGCTCTACATATTGAAGTGACTCTGGTGTGTGCCTTCGACTTAATGAGGGCACTAAGGTCATTTTGTCAAAGATGACCGAATGGTTAAAGTGCCTTGGTTTTACCTTGAAGAGGTACTAAGGTCTTTGGTAGGTGCCTTGGACTTAATGAGGTTGTAAAGGTCTTTTTATCAAAGATGACCAAGTGGTTGGAGTGCCTTGGTTTTACCCTGAAGAGGTACCAAGGTCTTTGGTGGGTGCCTTTGACTTAATGAAGGGACCATTGTCTTTTTATCAAAGAAGGCTGAATGGTTGGCGTGCCTTGGTTTTACCCTAAAGAGGTACTAAGGTCCTTGGTGGGTGCCTTGGACTTAATGAGGGCACCGAGCACCAAGGTCTTTTTATCGAAGACGACCGAATGGTTGGAGTGCCTTGGTTATACCCTAAAGAGGTACCATGGTCTTTGATGGGTACCTTGGACATAATGAGGGCACCAAGGTCTTTTTGCTAAAGACAACCAAATGGTTGGAGTGCCTTGGTTTTATCCGAGGTACCAAGGTCTTTAGTGATTCCTTGTACTTAATAAGGGTGCCAAGGTCTTTTTATCGAATGAGAAATTACTCAGCCTTAGATTCCTATAAAGATAAGGTACTGGGAGAGTATAGCATAGGAGTAAGAACTCAAAAAAATTTATATCATAAATGAGATTTACATTTACAGTCATTGGAAGTATTTCTTGAGGTGCTCAATATTCTAAGGATGCTGCAATATTCTCAAATTGGGGCTTCTCAGACGGTATGTGCTGGGTGTAATTCCTCAACAAATGTATAGGGTCCTTCCCAGTTGGGAGCCAACTTGCCATACTTGGTAACCATGTCGAAAGCTTCTTTTCAAAGGATGAGATTGCAAACATTGAACCTACGGGGCCAAACTTTGTTATTGTAGCATCAGGCACTACTGATTGATGACTTAGGATCGAACAGCTTTTTCTCAGACTTCGTCAGTGAGATCGAGTCCGATTCGAAGCACCTCTATGTTTAAGTCTTTATCAAAATGCTGTAGTCGGATTGTCGCCATGCCAATTTCAACTAGGGTGCCAATTTCAACTAGGGTGACTCCTTCGGCTCCATAGGCTAACTTGTAGGTAGTTTCTCCTGTAGAGTTCTTGTGAGTCGTGCGGTAGGATCACAAAATCCCATGCAACTCTTCAATCCAATTTCATGCTGCCGTGTCTACCTTCTATTTTAGGGCTTGGAGGTTGCATTTGTTGGTAGCTTCGGCAAGTCCATTGCACTTGGGTTGAGCGACCGAGGAGAATTTGAAGCCAATGTTCCACTTTTCACACAAGCTTCGGAAGCCCCCATTGTTGAATTGAGTGCCATTGTCCATAACAAATGAGAGGGGTACACCAAATTAGGACCTCAAACAAAATTAGTGATGTTACTCTCACAAATTTTAGCCAAGGGCTCGGTCTCGATCACTTAGTGAATTAGTCGATGGAGACAATTAAGAACTTCCGCTGCGCATAAGCTATGGGGAGAGAACCTAGCAAATCCAACCTATACTGGGCAAAAGGAATTAGACTCAAAATGGAGGTGAGCTTAGTGGTTGTTGCTTGCAGAATGGCTGAGAAGAATTAGCATTTCTTGCATAGAGAGATGAGCTTTTCGAATTCGGCTAGTATGGTGGGCTAATAGTACCCTGGTGAATGATCTTTTGGGTAAGAGTTCTAGGCCCAGGGTGATTCCTGCTAGTTCCTTCATGAATCTCTCAGAGAAAATAGTTGGCTTTAGCAGGCCAAAGACACCGGAGATAAGGTCCCGCACCACTGTTGGAGTATGACAGCCGATAAAGTTAGTTATGAAGCATGAGATAGTAGCGAGCGTTCCTTTGTAGACTCCTAACTTCAACGGCATTCTCTAGTAAGGTCTCCTATGTTAAATATTAGATGATGGGATTGATCCAACAGGGCTCAACGGGCATCTCAGCTTTCATGACAGCCTCTGATGCCATGATGATGTTGGGGTGCTCAAGAGTATCAGTGTATATGTGTCCTGAACTACTTCCCAAACTAGTTAATTCGAGTTTGGATAGAGCATCCGCCAGAGTGTTAAGGGTGTGGGGGACTTGGGTGATTCTAAAATTGGTGAAGTTGGCTAATAGCTCTTTAGCCACTTTCAAATATAGGACCATTCTAGAATATTTGGCCGCATACTCTCCATTCACCTAAAGGACAACAAGTTGGGAGTGTGCTAAAATATAAAGGCGTTCGGCCTTTGTTGCTAAGGTAGCTTGAAGACCCCCCAGAAGTACTTCATATTAGGTCTCATTCTTAGAGGTTGAAAATCCAAAAGTGATGGAGCGCTCATGCATTGACCCGTCAGGTTTGCGCAAGACTACTCTTGCTTCGATGCTGGCTTCGCTAGAGGTTCCGTATACTTTTAGCAACCACCAAGAGGTGAATTCTGGTGAGCTATATTTGAGTGTGCAACACGTTTGAGGGGTAGGTTCCTTGGCTGCTCAAGATGTTGAAGGTTTCTGTTGTGCTGTCAGTAAGGGTGTAGCTGATTCATTATCCAGTGGGGTTGATTAATAAGGAAGCCGACCAAAGCCTAGGCCTTAATTGTCATCCTTGGTTCGAACTGTACATCATGCTCATTGAACTCGACCGAATAGGTGACCATTCTTCCCAAAGTGGTGGGGCTTCTGAGTGCCTTCTTTAGAGGCAAACTGGTTCACATAATTATGGAATATGCTTGAAAGTAGGGGCGGAATCTCCTAGCAATGGTGACAAGGATGAAGAAAGTCTTTTCTATGAGAGGGTAGTTGAGTTCACCTCCCTTCAATATTTGACTGACATAGTATATTGGCTTCTAGCTATTCTCTTCTTCTCAAACCAGAACATAGCTTACAACTTTGGGAGAGATGGTCAAGTATAAATATAAGGTCTCCCCTTCCCTAGGTTGACTTAGTAGCATACTAGTGCTCAAGTATGTCTTGAGATCTCTGAAGGCTGTGCTGCACTCAGCTATGCGACTCTTGTTTTCCTTCAGCTCCTTGCTTCCTCTTAGAGTCTTGAAAAATGGGAGGCTCCTCTCGGCTAATTTGGAGAGGAAATGAGCCAGTGCATCTATCTTCCCATTCAGCTTTTCAATGTCCTTTAATGTACGGGGCTCAGGTAGCCGCTCTATGGAGGCTATCTTCTTAGGGTTGCTTTCAACGCATCTTTAGGTGATCATGAACCTGAGGAACTTTCCTAACTACACCCCAAAAGCACATTTGGTTGGGTTGAGCTCCATGTGGCAGCCCCAAGGATGGAGAAGGTTTCATCAAGGTTAGCTATGTGGGTTGATGCGCGCTTCAACTTCACCATGATGTCATCCATATAAGCTTTCACGTTTTAACCAATCTAAGGCTTGAATATCCTGTTGATAAGCTACTGTTAAGTGACGCCTACATTCTTAAGACCGAAGGACATCACCTTGTAGCAATAGGTCCCTTCATCTATAATAAGTGAGGTACTTTCTTGGTTTTGCTCCCCATACGGATTTGATTGTAGGCACAGAAGGCGTCCATGAAGCCGAGTAGTTTATGACCCATGCTTTTGTCAACTAGTTGATCAATCCGAGGGAGGGGGTGGCTATCCTTTCGACATGCCTTATTGAGATTAGTGAAATCTATACACATCATCCACTTAATAAGAGCCTTTTTCACCAGCACCATATTAGATAGTCATTCCAGGTATTGCACCTCTCGAATGAATCTAACTCCTTAGAGTTGGTCGACTTCATTGGCGGCTGCCTTCTGCCTCTCAAGGCCGAAATGTTGCTTCTTTTATCGAACTGGCTTAGTGTGCCAATTGACTACGAGCTCATGGCTCATCACTTTGGAAGGAATCCCTGACATATCTTCTAAGCTCCAGGCAAATACATCAGTGATTGCCAATAGGATCGTAATCATATCTCTTCGTTGAGGCTTAATAAGGTTGAATCCAATCTTGAAACTTCTTCAATCCATCATGGTTGATCGGTATCTCCTAAAGTTCCTCGGTGGGAGTCTTCCTCTCTCGTTCTAATGCTTTCTCAATCTGGAAGCAAGTCTTTTCAATGGGTAGGGTCCCTTGCACTTCCTTTCCCTTTGTTGAGAGTAGATAGTAGGATCTAGCATCTCATTGGTTGCTTCTAGCCATGCCGACTTCTTACATGGTCGGAAACTTCATCATCTGATGATATTTGGAGGGGTCGACTCATAATAAATGGAGGGTAGTTCTACCTAATATGACATTGTGGGCCGACTTGAGATCTATCACTATAAACTGGACCTGAACAGTGGACTATCAAGGGTAATCACCGACTGTTAGGGGAAGTATGATCATTCAGTCTAGTTGGAGTGTGGACCCCGATAAGGCTGTAATCGAGATTTGTCAATGCCCATCTAGTTAAAGGCATTGATATATAGGACATCAACTGAGCTCCACATGTCGACCATGATCCTCTTGACTTGGAAGCCTAATCCCAGCCGTAATGACAATAGGATCACCATGAGGCATCTCAATGTCCTTCAAGTCCGTATCGCTAAAGGAAATGGGCTCTTCTGCTTTTGGCTTCTTATCATACATATTCACCCATAACGATCACTTAGCATATCTCTTTCGAGGATTGTTAGATGATCCTCTAGCTGTAGGACCACCACTGATGGTGTGGATGACCCCCTTGTGGCTGGGCTCGGCAGGTTGACTATAAGGCAACTGTTGAGGGCAAGGCGACCAGGAACGAGACCTCCTATCAGCACCTGCTAGGGTGTCTTCCCTCCTACCTCTCGAGGAGACTAGCTTCCTGAGATAACCTCTATGTATCAGGTACTTGATATTCCTTTAGAAGATTCACTAATCAATGGTGAGATGGTCATGATCTTTGTGGTATCGCTAGTATTATTGAATGTCTCGATTGTGAGGATCTAATTTCATTTTAGCAGGGGCAGAATTGAGATATCCCTCATGTTGAACTATATAGAGGGCATCAGTGAGAGCATATGACACCCCTAGGTTCACACAAGGCTGCAGTCCGAGGTGAAACCAGGAATATCAAACCTATCATGCACCACACCATGCAATAACATGTTTCACCATCACAATTACTATCTCTCTAGTAGTGTCAATAACAGGTGTAGGTACAAAAATAAGTAAAAGATAATAAAAGAGATATATGTTGAAATAATAGAGATAACAATGTTATTTCATCATCCAACATACAAAAATATAAAGTAAATATCTAAAATAACTAGTATGGAGATCTCAACAAGTCTCAAATACAGAATATCTGATAAAAGGAAATAAGGCACACAACCTTTACAACTTCTAGAACATAACTCTCAAATGTGTAAACAAAATGTCTATAGTGGAGCTCCATAAATAAAATAAAACTACAAATAAAAGATGGACGCTAATAAGTATCATCATAAACCTGCGACTCTCCGTGCACCTGGCTCGTTACCTAAAATGGTAGGGGAGAACGAGCGTCAAAGCGCTAGCGAGTAACATCACAACCAACCCCAAGGGAGAGGGCTCGTTAACGACATATAGAAAATACAGTTAATACATATATACATAAAATCATTGATCCTAACAATAAGAGGATTTTAGTATTTAGCAAATTATAACACAAGCATAGGTACGTCGAGCGAAATAATCCAAACAAGGAAACCCTTATGTATATACCTTGTATCTCAAATTATAAATCCCTAAATACCAAACCCAAGATCTAATATAGGAGCAATAATATAAAGAAGACTAACCCATCTCAGAACTAAAATACCATGTTATCTCAAAACCCACATAAGTGTCATGTCCAGCCTATGTAAGTGTAAGTGTCATACTCAAGGTTTAAACAGGTGTCCAACACATGGACTAAGACTAGGTGTTGTGGATGCCCAACACATGAACTGCATATATAAATTATCCAACACATGGACTGAATGATGAATATCCAACATATGGACTGAATATAATGAATGTCCAACACATGGACTGAATATGATGAATGTCTAACACATGGACTGCACATAATAATTGCCCAACACATGGACTGAATGAAATGTGTAGAACATCAATGAGATATATGAAAAGGATGTATATACACTAATTTTACACATGTCTCGGTGTACAAATCTAAACTCATGTTCGCAAGCCATCTCACATACGAAGATATATAATAAACAATAATTTTTAATGCCAAATATTCGAGGCGACTCCTCATTCACATTAAAGCACACAACAAAAGTAAACATGCACAAACTGTGTCGGCAATCAACTTAAATAGGCAGAAACCCTTCATAATTTTCTGCTTGCTGCGAAACAAATCTAGAAGTGACATTATTATTTTTCAAGCATAATATTACTGATATCAATATATATAAAACAACATGAAACAAAATATTAGCATGTAAATATATCGTCGAAACCCTAAACATTTATATACACATGTTTAAACGTTTTAAAAGCAAAAACTTGTGATTTAATTCATGATTAATAAATTTGTCAAGGTTACTATTGTAATCAATTAGAAAATTATGATAATGTATTCTCACTTTATAAGTTATAAAGATTTATCTTTTGTACACTAAAAGTACGTTTTAGGCTCGAAAAATCCGAATAAAACTTAATAAAACATGTAAAATAAAAGGATGCAGAGTTGGGCGAGATGTCACTCACCTCAGATGCTAAAAAACTCCTGCCACGTGAAAAAAACTAATCCCCTTTGTTGCACTGTACAAAACTGCTGAAAAATCCTGTAAAATCCTTTAAAATCGCCAATGAAAAGAACTAGGGTTTGAGAGAGGGGAAAAGTGTCCGAATAAAACTTAATAAAATATGCAAAATAAAAGGGTATAGAGTTGGGTGAGATGTTACTCGTCTTATATGTTGAAAAACTCCTACCATGTGAAAGAAAATCAATCTCCTTCGCCGCACTGCACAAAACCCGAAAAAAAATCCTCCGAAATCCTTCAAAATCGCCAAGAAAAGAACTAGGGTTTGAGAGAGGGGAAAAGGGGCCGCTAGGGTTTGGAGAATAGGAGAAAAGAGGTATTTTTTGTGTTTAAACATGTGTATATATGACAACAAACCCAAAAAATTACAGCCCAAAAACAGAAACCCAAAACTAGAAAACCGAGTCTGATTAGAAACATACTCTTTGGTATTTTAGCTGTAACTTTCACATCCGACCTTAAAATGAGGTTATTAAAGATTTGTTGGAAAACGGCTGAATATATCTAAAACTTTGGTCTTTTAAGTTTTTCCATATTCACAACGTATCAGTGTGTAAAATACAAAAGCTCTCCACTGGTCATAAATTTCCAGATTTATACATCAAGCATGATTTGTGCATTTGCTCTTATATATATACATATATACATTGAATTGATTCTCAAATTAATTTCTAACATACTCAAATATCATAATATGTTATTTATAAATATATAACATATTTATTATTATTTATCACAAAATATTCAAATTTTTGGGGTTTTACATTCTTCCCCCCTTAAAAGAATTTCGTCCTCAAAATTCAGAAATCATACTTTACCGAATGATAGTATTAGAAAGCATGTTGAGGGTGAAATCCAACCCGCACATACACCTATCGTAATATTAAACTCTTGATAAGCATATAGGGATATTTATACTTAACAATCCAGAATTACTATACTCCCACTCAACCCTTAATCAAATTGAACTAGTACGTCGGGCGAAAAATCAAAATAAGGAACCCCCCATATATATATCATATGTTCCAAAAGATTAAGAATTAAGCTGAAATATCCTCATTCTGGCATTAAATCTAAATATAATCATACAAATAATTACACACATAAATCAATCCACTTCCTTAATAGGTGCAGGTAGTCGCGTTGCATAACATCTTCGCGCTCCCGAGAATCATCCTCGATGTCTACACTTAACCATCTAAAATGTAAATACCCCCACTTAACCCCTAACTAAATGGAACAAGTATATCGAGCGAAAAATCTAAACAAGGAACCCCTCATATATATACTATGTGTACCGAGTATTTAGGAGTTAAGTGTTAATACCCTCATTTTAGTGTTAAGTATAAACATCACCATACATGTAATCCATAAGTCATATATAAGTCTTATAAAAATTTAATTTACCTATTCAAACATGTGTGGGTAGTCGTGATGCATGCCCTCTTCACGCTCCTAAGAAATCTCCTCAACGCCTCTTCAGTTCCACTGAACTTTCACCAAATGAATTAACTTGTTTCTAAGTCTCTTGTCCTCTCTGACAAGTATACCCACTAGAATCTCAATAGTAATCAAATCATCCTGAATCTCAATCTCTGGTGCAACCAACACTCATTGTTGTTCCTCATCATGTAAGTGCTTTTTGAGCATAGAAACATGAAATACATTGTGTATACTAGACATCGATGATGGAAGATCTAGTCCGTATGACATGGCTCCAATGCACTCCAAAATCTAGAAAGGTCCAATATACCTTGGTGCAAGCTTTCCCCGCTTTTCGAATCGTTGAACACTTTTCATGGGTGATACCTTTAGCATAACTGAATCTCCAACCTGACACTCCAAAGGTCTTCGTCTCTTATCTTCATAGCTCTTTTGCCGACTCTGAGCAGCTAAAATCCGCTCTCTGATTAATGCTACCTTTTCAGTGGTCTGCCTCACAAGCTCTGGCCAAAGCATTAAGCTTTCCTCCGGTTCTGGCCAACATATCGGTGATCTATAAGTTCTCCCGTACAATGCTTCGTACGGGGCCATACTGATTGTCACTTGATAACTATTGTTATAAGAGAACTCTATCAGTAGAATATGATCCTTCCAGCTACCCTGAAAATAAGTGACACAAGCGCGCAACATGTCTTTCGACACCTGATTTACTCTCTCTGTCTAACCATCCATCTGTGGGTAGAATACACTGCTGTATGATAGTCTGCTACCAAATAAATCCTGGAAACTCCTCCAGAAGTGCGAAGTGAACACTGAACCTCGATCCGATAGAATCGTGTCTGGAACTCCATGAAGTCGAACTATCTCCCAAATAAATATCCTCACATACGTCTCAGCTGTGTATGTAGTCTTCACTAGAACGAAATGTGCTGACTTCGTCAACCGGTCCACTATCACCCAAACAAAATCATTCCCCTTCCTCAACTTCGGCAACCCTACAATGAAGTCCATAGAAATATTCAACCACTTCTACTCATGGATGAGTAAAGGCTGAAGTGTTCCTACTGGCCTCTGATGTTATTCCTTCACCTGCTGACAGGTAAAACACTTAGCCACATACTCTTCAATCTTTCTACGCATACCACTCCACCAGAAGTATCTCTTCAGGTCCTTGTACATCTTAGTGGTCTCATGATGTACTATGTATCAAGTACGACGTGCTTTATCAAATAACTCCATCTTCAGCTCAGCACTAGATGGCATAACCAGCCTACCGTTCATCCGTAGACCTCCATCTACTCTAATGGTCCAATTAGCCTTAGGCTCTTTGGTAATCTCCTCTTTTCGGATTTGAATCCAAGAGTCTTCTAGCTGAGCTCTGACAACTCTGATACTCTAAGATGGCTGCACTGATACAGCTCCCAAAAATACACTGGTTCCTCAAATCTCAGGTCTAAAATCAAACTAGCTAAGAGTAAGAAGATCTCGATACAATGAGCATCTCAAAGCTGAAACCTAATGTCGACGCTTCCTGCTTAAAGCTTCTGCTACGACGTTCATCTTCCCTAGATGATACTAAATCGCGAACTCGTAATCCTTGAAAAACTCAATCCATCTTTTCTGTCTCTGGTTGAGCTCCTTCTGAGAGAAAAGATACTTCAGACTCTGATGGTCTATGAACAACTCAAACTACACTCCATACAAATAGTGCCTCCATAACTTCAGTGCAAATACCACTGCTGCTAACTCGAAGTCATGAGTGGGATAGTTCTGCTCATGTACCCTCAACTATCGTGAGGTATATACTACCACCCTCTGAGTCTACATCAAGATGCCTCCTAAAACTGCCAATGATGCATCTGTGTAGACCACAAATGTCTTGTCGCTCCTCGAAATAGTTAAAAATGGCGCTGTAGTCAACTAAGTCTTCAAGGTATTAAAGGCCTTCTGGCACTCCATGCTCCAAATAAACTGTACACCCTTCTTCATAAGGCGTGTAAGCAGCGTCAAAATCTTCGAGAAGTCCTGGATGAACTTCCTGTAATAGCCGACTAAACCCAAAAAGCTACGAATCTCTGTCACCATCTTTGGCGGTTCCCAATCAAGAATTGTTGTAACCTTAGCCAGATCTACTGCTATGCCCTCTCTACTGATGACGTGGTCGAGAAATCTGACTTATGAAAGACAAAATTCATACTTGCTAAACTTGGCGTATAACTGATGCTCTCACATGGTCTGAAAAGCTAACCGTAGATGCTGCTCATGATCTGCCTCTGATCTTGAATAAATGAGGATGTCGTCAATAAAAACAATCACAAACTAGTCTAAGAAGGGACGTAAAACCTAGTTCATCAAATCCATGAATACCGTGGGTGCATTGGTTAACCCAAATGGCATGACCATGAACTCGAAAGATCCATATCAAGTCAGAAAAGCGGTCTTGGGAATATCCATCTCCCAAACGTGCAACTGATGATAACCAGAATGAAGATCAATCTTTGAGAAATACTACGCTCCCTGTAACTGGTCGAACGAGTCCTCAATCCTAGGTAATGGGTACCTATTCTGGATAGTGACCTTGTTCAACTCTCTACAATCAATACACAAACGCATACTACCGTCCTTCTCCTTCATGAAGAGAACCAGTGCTCCCCATGAAGACTGACTCCGATGAATAAAACCCTGAGCTAATAACTCGTCCAAAATTGAAATTAAAGAAATTAGGCAACAGAGTGGTTATGGCGCATTTTAGGAGACGATCTTGGCTCTGCTAAATTGCGCCTCTGCTGTGATTCAAATGGCAAAAAAGAAGAAAAATAGTGGGAAAAAGATCTTCAGCATAGGTCTTCAAGCTTCAAATTCGAGCTTGCTTCCTCCTGCTGATCAATTTGATACTAGTTTTACTGAGGATGAAGAAGTTCTAAGCTTTGGCATTATGGGATCAACTGGTCCTCGAGGTAAGAAGAAGAAGAAGCTCATGAAAGAGATCCTGGATTCTACCACTCCACTGGATCTGAGGGTGGGTGTTCAGGTTCGGAGTCTTAGCAAATCTCCTCTTTCTCTTGGTGAATCTAGTGGATCTGGAAGAAGATCTTGGGATGATGATCTTGAACTCGAAACTCCTTTACCTTTAATTGCAGATCATAGAATCTCTAGTTCTATTCCCTTGAATTCTGAATTGAAATCTGGAAATTCTGCAAATTCTAATATTCCTCTGAATTCAAACTTGACTTCATCTTTGAATCCTGTGAATAATGAGGAATCTGGACTTGAAATGATTCAAAAGGGAAATGAAAATAAAAGTTGGGTGAGTTTCTTTAAAGATAACAGAAAATCAGGTAATGGCTTGGGCCTGAACTATTTTCCATCCAATGTTGATGATATGGTGATGTTTGATTAATTGGAATGGAATGAAGGAGCTTTTATGTGGAAATTTTCACTAGTTGGTCAAGTACTTGGTTTGAATGTTAAATACAAAGCCATGGAAAATTTTGTTAAAAAAACATGGGCAAATTTAGCAAATCCAGAGATCTGTCTGCTTAAGGCTGGATTTTCTTGTTCAAATTTAAGAATGCAAATGATATGAATGATATCCTTACCAGTGGACCTTGGATCTTTGGTTCAAGACCGATACTTCTAAAGCCCTAGACTATTGGAGAGGATTTTGAAAAAACTAAGGAATGTATATATCCAGTTTGGATTCAATTGCCAGCACTGAAGTTGAATCTTTGGAATGCTAAAGGCATTAGTAAGATTGCTAGTATCATTGGTTGCCCTATAACTACGGATAAACTCACGGCTAATAAGCAGAGATTGGCCTATGCTAGAGTTCTAGTAGAGGTGAATATGCCCTCTACTCTCCCTAATCAAATTCAGATTCAAGGGCCGGATGGATCAAAGTTTTTCCAGAAAGTGGTTTATGAACTTAAACCAACATGGTGTGAATTTTGTAAGCAATTGGGGCATGATTCAAAATTTTGTAGGAAATCCCCAACTATTCAAAGATGGATTCCTAAGCAGAAAAAAGATACTCACACAGTCAATACTGCTCAGGCTAATCATGTTCAGGTTGTGCATGTTCAGTCTAACAATGATAGGGATTCATCACAGGTTGGAAATAGCAATGTCAATTCTTAAGTTGGAAAAAGCATTGTCAGTAATGGAGTTGAATCTGCACAATCCTATTCTGGATTAGGAAATAATCCAGAAATTATGGATCCTAGCACCAATAATCCTGTGCAGGTTGTGCATGTTCAGTCTATCAATGATAGGAATTCATCATAATCAAATGGTGCTGAGATAATCCTTGATAACAAGTTTTCTAGCAGGAGCAAATCTATGCAAGCTTCTGTTCATGTTCAGCCTGTCCTGGGGAAAAATATCAGATATATGGGCACAACTCTTTATGAAAATCCATGGAAACAAGTGCAAAACAGAAATACTTCAAGGCATTCTTTCACTCCTCTGATTGATATGGAATGTGATATTGATCCCTCTACATTGGATAGGGGGGAAATCCTCTTGATGAATCTGACATTTTGGAATGTGAGGGGTCTAAATAAATCCCCTAAACAAAAATTAGTTAAGCAGCATATTGGGCAATATCACCTCTCTTTTATTGGCCTTCTGGAAACAAAACTGAAGGAAGAAAAATTATCTGGAATCACCAAAAGAATAGCTAGAAACTGGGAATGGACCTCCAATGTGAATTGTGCTGGCACTGCTAGAATTCTGCTGTTATGGGATCCTAATGTGCTAGATATTCAAATCTCATATTCCTCTCCTCAAAATTTAACATGCACTATCAAATCTAAAGATGGAAGATTTGATTGTACTATATCATCAATTTATGGCTTCAATCAGCCAAAGGCTAGAAAGAAGCTATGGACTGAATTATCTCTTATTCACCAGTCTATGGGGAATAATCCTTTGCTTCTTTGTGGTGATTTTAACTCTATGATCTCTATAGATGAAAAACTTGGAGGAACACCTCTAACTGATTCAGACAGTGTTGATTTCTGCTCCTTCATTGAAGACTGCCATCTATCTCATCTAAAAACCACAGGTTATTTCTACACTTGGAATAATAAACAAGACTCTTTTACCAGGGTTTGGAGTAGATTGGATAGGGCTTTGATTAATGATTCCTGGATCCACATTTATAACTCAAGCTATGTGGATTTCTTGCTTCCTAATTTCTCAGATCACTCTCTAGCCTTGATATCTATCTTTGAAGAGGAATATAGGGGGAAAAAGCCTTTTAAATTTTTTAAAATGTGGACTAAGCATGATGAGTTTCTTCCTACAGTCTCTGCTGTATGGCAAAAACACATTGAGGGACACAAAATATTCTCAGTTAACTCAAAGCTCTAGCAGCTGAAGGGAGCCCTGAAAGACCTCAACAGAAATCATTTCTACAACATAAGTATGCAGGTCCATAAAGCAAAACTTGCTTTAGAAGAAATTCAGCAAAAGTTACAAGAGGATCCTCTGAATTCCAGCTATATTAGTCAAGAAAAGGTACTCCTGTTTACTTATAACAAACTCTTAACATGTGAAATTTCTTTCTTTTCTCAGAAAGCTAGAATAGATTGGTGTCTTAAGGGTGACAGGTCCACCTCCCTCTTTCACTTAGTTATTAAGAAGAATAGACACCATAACAAGATTTCACTGCTCTATAACAACCTGGGTGACAGAATAACAGAGGTGGAGGGGATTGTTAATGAATTGACCTTTTTTTTCAAAAACCTCATGGGAACTGCAGTTGCAACTATTGATCCAGATATAAATATCATTCATAGTGGCCCCTGCCTGGATGATACTCAAGCCAGCAATCTGTCTGCTCCTATTTCTAAAGGGGAAATTAGGAATGCAATTTTTTCCATTCATGATAATAAAGCTCCAGGCCCTGATGGATTCAGTGCTTCTTTTTATAAGACTTCATGGCCTATAATTGGAGATGAGGTCACTCTTGCTATTGAAGTTTTTTCCAGATCTAGTAAACTCTTGGGTGTAATAAATTCCACTGCAATTTCTCTTATCCCCAAAGTTCAATGTCCAAAAAATCCCTTAGATTTCAGGCCTATATCTTACTGTAACTGCCTCTACAAATTTATCTCCAAAATCATTGCAAATAGAATTCAAACTGTCATAGGGTATCTTGTATGTAAGGCTCAATGTGCATTTGTTAAAGGGAGACAAATTACAAATAACATCATGCTAGCCCATGAGCTCATGAAGAATTATAGCAGAAAATATATTTCTCCAAGAATTATGATGAATATAGATATAAGAAAGGCCTTTGATACAATCAGCTAGGGTTTTATTAAAGGGATGCTAGTTGGCCTGGGCTTCCCTAATAAGATGATTGGTTAGATTATGGCTTGCATAACCTCTCTGAAGTATTCCATTTCCCTAAATGGCTCTCTCCATGGGTATTTTAAAGGAGAAAGGGGTCTAAGGCAAGGTGATCCCTTGTCACCTTACTTGTTCATCCTTGGTATGGAATATCTCTCAAGAAGCTTAAATCTTTTGAAGCATGACAGAGCCTTCAAATACCATCCTAAATGTGGTAATCTTAAGATAAGTCATCTGATATTTGCGGATGACCTTCTTTTATTATGTAAACGTGAGCCTTACTCAGTTCAGAAAATCTATCAATGTTTCTCCAACTTCAGTGCCATCTCTGGTTTAGAAGCTAATTCAAACAAATGTTCAATTTTTTATAGGGGAGTTGATAATTTAGTCAAGGAATTCATTCATGCTCAATTGGATTTTCCTGAAGGCACATTACCAATCAGATATTTAGGGGTACCTCTAGTATGCAAGAGACTTTCTTATGTAGACTGTAGCCCTCTTTTCACAAAGATTACTAGCCAATTTCAGGCTTGTACTAAGCTTAGAAGTCTATCTTATGCTGGAAGACTGCATATTATTAAAAGTGTCATCTTAGGAATTCAAATCTACTGGTCTTCTAGTTATGTTCTTCCAATGAAAGTCCTTCAAAAGATAGATGAGCTATGCAGATTTTTTCTCTGGGGAAAACAGATCAGATTCATAAACTTCACTAGTTTAATGGGATAAGATCTTTCTTGGGTTAAAGTATGGAGGCTTAGGGATTTTTTCTGCTGAAATTTGGAGAAATGCTTCAACCTTAAGAACCCTTTGGTACATTCATAACAATAAAGAGGCTTTGTGGATCAAATGGGTTCATGTGAACTATTTAAGAAATACAGATATCTGGACAGTTGAGATGAAAAAAGGTGACTCTTGGATGTGGAAACAGCTGCTCAAGGTCAGAGATAAAATGATAACATCATGTGGAGGTGTTGAGAACCTAAAGCAAAAGATTAATTCATGTTACAAGGAGCCTAAAGTCCATTTATCAAATCTGTATCATTGCCTATGTCCAGTAATGATACGGGTGTATCGTCTCTTCGGGAGCTTAGCGATCCTCATGGGAGCTTGAGGATAGATGATTCTCATGGTATCTTGAGAATAGAGTAGAGGAGTCGTGGACGAGGTCATTGGAGGCAACGAAGTCGAAGGATTCGTTAAACTGCAGGAAAAACAGTTTGGACTCTGTCCGGTCGACCGCATGTGTCACTGCGGTCAACCGCATAGTGCACAGACCCCGACTGTGTCTCGGGACTGAGATCGGTCGACCGATGGTGGCGCTGCGGTCGACCGGAAACCCTATAATCGATTTTCCAGATTTTGACATTCTGACCGGTCGACCGCCTTGGGCACTACGGTCGACCGCGTAGCTGTTCCGGGCCTGGGTCTGTTTCCTGCTCCAGTTGGGTTTTCTGTTTAGTATAAATAGAAACATGACTTTTCTAGGGTTTAGAACTCAGTTTGTAATCAGAAAAGAGATCAGGGAGGTTGTTCTTTGATCTAGAGAGATTGTGAGAGAGAGACTTTGTAAATCTAATTCATTCTCATAATCTAGAGAAGGTATTTTCCTTCGCCCTAATTAAAACTCTTGTGTTCTTCAGTTGTTTTCTTCTTTACCCACTCTTGATAAATTCCACGATCAAGAGTGCTCGCACGGCGACTCGTATTAAGTTGGTATCAGAGCACTAGATCCTGTGAAGGGGGGAACTGTGTATGGTCCTTACTCGCTCACAGTACAAGAAGCTTGGCGAGATCCTTAATTCCTCGGAGGGGGTCCAGAAATTAAGGAAGGAGAAGATATCTGAAGCAGATAATTCAACAAGACTTGATGCCATGGAGAAGCAGATTGAGACGATCGGGACGACTCTTACCCAACTCGTGGGTCTAATCAACGGAGATGATAAAAAGGAGGAATCTTCTTCGAAGGGTAAGAAGAAACTCATCAAATCTGACGAAGAGCACGAGGAATCTGATTCAGAGGGGGAGACTGAGATTGTCAAGACCATTGGACATCAAGGGGGTAAGAATCATTACCAGAATCTGAAGATTGACTTCAAGGTTGAGATTCCTGTTTATGATGGGAGTATCAATGTGGAGAAGCTTGATGATTGGATCGAACGCATGGAGATGTACTTCACTCTCTATGGATATTCGTCCAAGGAGAAAATAGTGTTCGCGACATTGAAGCTTTTAGGGCACGCGTTGATGTGGTGGAAATCCTATTGCAAACAGGAGAAGAAAGCGGCGTCATGGAACAAGTTCAAGGAGCTACTTCGGAAGCAATTTTATCCAGTGAGGTTCCTTGAGGAGCATTGGTACAAGTGGTATGGCTTGCGCCAAAAATTTAATCAGACCGTTCAAGAGTACACGACGGAGTTCCAGCAACAGGCGATGGTCATAAACATTGTAATGTCCGAGTACCCCATCTTTATGAAGTACATGGCGGGTCTGAATGATTACATCCGTAAGGAGATGAAGCTATTTTCAGTAGAGACAATCGCAGAGGCGAGCGTGAAGGCCATTTCCATCGAGGGCCGGCAGAAGAAGGGCAACGAGACAAAGGGGGATTCCAAACCATCGGGGAGCAAGACGGGTGGCTCTCAGCCTAAGGATGAGAAGAAGAAGGTTGACTCGGGGAAAGCAGGATTGACATGCAATCACTACAAGCAGACAGGGCATGTGGCTGATCGTTGCTGGGATAAGTATCCTCATCTGAAGCCAAAAGGATTGAAGAAGAAGGAGGAGAAGAAGGCGTACGTTATAGCACAGGGTCCGAAGGAGGTTCCCGGGATGACCGAACCCAATAGCAGTCTCAACCTTATAGCGGGAACGCAGGCCACCAAAGAAGATGACGACCCGAGGGAGCAGCTCTTTGTTCTAAAGTTGCAGGTCAAGACCAGTTTAGTGGATGCTATTGTAGATACAGAAAGTCAAAAAAATCTGATATCTGAGGTATTAGTACAGAAGCTGGGATTAAAGACGGTGAAGCATCTGAAGCCCTATCCATTAGGGTGGATTCAGAAGGAGGTGGGATTGAGTGTGGTGAACCAGTGTTCCTTCAGATTTGCACTCCATGAGTCGTATATTAACGAGGTCACATGCGACGTGGTTCCGTTGGATGTTTGCCAAGTTATTTTAGGGAATCCTTATTTGTGGGATAGATACGCAGTATATGATCGGCGAGCCCAAAAGTATACGTTCACCAAGGATGACGAGCATTTCATTTTTCGTTCGGCATCTCTTCCACAGGAGGTGAGCTTGGTGACAGTGACTCAGGCTAAGAGGTTGGTGAATGCGGGCAGGAAGTTCGTTCTATTGTTCATTCGGCCATATGAAGAGCAGCTGAGTAGGATGTGCTTGTCCACCTTGAGCAAGCTTCAGGAAGGAGATCTTGAAAGGTTAAAGGCCAAGTATGCGGACTTGTTTTCAGAGATCACGGGACTACCACTACGTCGAGGTGTAGAGCATGAGATTATGTTGACAGGGGAGAGTTCCTTACCTAACATAGGCCTATACCGCACATCAGTACTGGAGTCCGAGGAGATCAAGAAGCAAGTTCAGGAGCTCTTGGAGACGGGAGTGATTGTGCCGAGTTGTTCGCCTTGCGGGTCACCAGTGTTGTTGGTGCCCAAAAAGGATGAAGGCTGGCGCATGTGCATGGATTACCGGGTGCTCAACAAGATAACCATCAAGAATCACTACCCATTACCGCGGATCGATGATCTTATGGACCAGTTGGAGGGAGTGAGGTTTTTCACGAAGCTGGATTTGAAGTCTGGTTACCATCAGGTGAGGATTCGGGAGGAAGACACTTGGAAGACTGCGTTCAAGACCAAGCAAGGCCTGTTCAAGTGGTTGATGATGCCGTTTGGATTGTGCAATGCTCCGGCTACCTTTATGAGGCTTATGAATAATTTGTTGCGACCATTTATAAAGGATTTTGTGATAGTTTACCATGATGATATCTTGGTGTACAGCAGGACTTGGGAGGAGCATCTTGTTCATGTGGAGAAGGTATTTGAAGTGTTGCAGGACGGACAACTGAAGCTCAACAGGAAAAAGTGCGAGTTCGGGAAGGATGAGTTGGTGTATCTCGGCTTCATCGTAGGGAAGGGCCAGCAGATGATAGATCCAGGCAAGGTGGAGGTGATTACAAAGTGGCCGACGCCGAAGACAGTGACTAAGGTGAGGAGCTTCATGGGGGCTTGCCAGTATTTGCGCAAGTTCATTCGACATTTTTCGACTTATGCGGCACCGTTACATGGCCTCACAAAGGCTAAAGTTCAGTTTGAGTGGGGGAGGACGCATGAGGAGGCTTTTCAGTTGCTAAAGAGGAAGATCTCGGAGGCACCGGTGTTAGCGTTGCCGAACTTGCAGCGGACTTTCGAGGTGGAGACCGACACGTCTAATTATGCGATGGGCGCGGTGTTGATTCAGGATGGAAAACCGGTGGAATACTATTCTGAGAAGTTTTCGGGTGCTGTTGCGAACTACCCAACCTACGACAAGGAGTTCTATGCACTATATCAAGCAATTAAACATTGGAGGGTGTACTTGTTAGGGAAGGAGGTGGTCGTGCATTCGGATCATAAGCCGTTGGAGTTCTTACATGCCCAGACGAAGCTACAGCAGGCGCGACACATGAAGTGGATGTCTTATTTGATGGCTTTCAACATCATTATTAGGTACAAGAAGGGGGCGACGAACAAGTTGGCCGATATGTTATCTCGCCCACCGATAAGGTCTTTGTTGGTGGCGACGCGTATTCAGCCCTTGGTTCCTTTTGAGTATGTTCAGTTGTATGCATCCAGTATGGACTTCGGTAGTGTGTTTGAGCAGGCGAAGGCTGGTCGAAAGGGGGAGTATGCACTTGGAGAGGATGGCTTATTGTATCGTGGGACATCACTATGCATTCTGGAAGATGGTGATAGGTTGCAGTGGATTCGGGAAGCACATACCTCGTGTGTGCAAGGGCATTTTGGTATTCAGAAAACGCTTCTCAATCTACGGCGACATGTGTTTTGGCCACGGATGCTTGATGATGTGACCAAGTATGTTGGAGGGTGTAAGTTATGCTGTATTTCGAAGCCTTCTAACAGGAAGATGGGATTGTACCTACCATTACTGGTTCCTTCTAGGCCGTGGGAGAGCATTTCTATGGATTTTCTAGGAGGGTTGCCGACTACGAAGCGTGGGCATGACTATTTGTACGTTGTGGTGGACTGGTACAGCAAGATGGTGATATTGATTCCTTGTAAGAAGACCGTGACGGGAGCGGGTGCAGCACAATTGTTCTTTGAGCATGTGTGGAAGCACTTTGGGTTGCCGAGCTCGATTATTTCGGATCGGGATAGCCGTTTTCTCGGGCATTTTTGGGATTCTTTGTGGAGTTTGATGGACACTAAATTGAAGAAGAGCACGGCCTTTCACCCACAAACAGACGGACAAACGGAGGTAGTCAACCGGACTATGGTGCATATATTGCGGGGGTATAATTCCAGGCATCCTAAGACTTGGGATGAGAGTTTGCCATATTTGCAGTTTGCTTTTAATCGGGCAATTCATGGATCTTTCGGAAAGTCACCGTTCGAGACTTGTTATGGATTTTTACCGCCGAGCCCGTTCGATCTTGTGTTTTCAAGTGAAGCCACAGTGGACGGCAAGGAGGGGAGTGAAAGACAATGTGCTCAGCGATTTCTCGAGAAGATTGTAAATATTCATGCAACGGTTGAAGCTCAATTGAAGAAATCACAAGCTAAGTACAAGGCGAAGCATGATCAACATCGGGTTCCTTGTAACTTTGGTAAAGGCGATATGGTATGGCTAAAATTGAGTAAGGAGAGGCTCAAAGGAGAAGGGAAGAAGTTGAAGCCTATTTGTTATGGTCCATTTCGGATTATCGATCAGATTGGCGACAACGCTTTTCGTTTAGATTTGCCACCTTACTTAGGCATGTATTCGGTGATCAATGCCGAGTACCTAAAGTTGTTTGAGCCTCCATTATTGGATGATGAAGGTGATGACAAGATGATCTTACCGCATGTTGAAGACTTGTGGTTTGATAGAGAGGAGCCACTGAAAGAAGATTGCATTTTGGAACGGAAGACGACTACGACGAGGTGGGGGACGAAGGAGTCGTTTCTCATTGGACGTCAAGGTCAGGTTCCTAGCAAGGCTAAGTGGTTCAACAAAGAAGGAGGGGCTCGCGAGTTCCCTCAGCTGAAGTTCTAACTTGAATGGGACTTCAAGTTTCTAAAGGGGGGACCCATGATACGGGTGTATCGTCTCTTCGGGAGCTTAGCGATCCTCATGGGAGCTTGAGGATAGATGATTCTCATGGTATCTTGAGGATAGAGTAGAGGAGTCGTGGACGAGGTCATTGAAGGCAACAAAGTCGAAGGATTCGTTAAACTGCAAGAAAAACAGTTTGGACTCTGTCCGGTCGACCGCATGTGTCACTGCGGTCGACCGCATAGTGCACAGACCCCGACTGTGTCTCGGGACTGAGATCGGTCGACCGATGGTGGCGCTGCGGTCGACCGGAAACCGTGTAATCGATTTTCCAGATTTTGACGTTCTGACCGGTCGACCACCTTGGGCACTGCGGTCGACCGCGTAGCGGTTCCGGGCCTGGGTCTGTTTCCTGCTCCAGTTGGGTTTTCTGTTTAGTATAAATAGAAACACGACTTTTCTAGGGTTTAGAACTCAGTTTGTAATCAGAAAAGAGATCAGGGAGGTTGTTCTTTGATCTAGAGAGATTGTGAGAGAGAGATTTTGTAAATCCAATTGATTCTCATAATCTAGAAAAGGTATTTTCCTTCACCCTAATTAAAACTCTTGTGTTCTTCAGTTGTTTTCTTCTTTACCCACTCTTGATAAATTCCGCGATCAAGAGTGCTCGCACGGCGACTCGTATCAAGTAACAACTCAAGTGCCTTGGTATGAAACAGTCTGGGAGAAACTTAACTACCCTAAGCATTCTTTTGTACTATGGCTCACAATTCAGGACATGCTACTTACTCAGGATAAACTGCAAAGGAGGGGTATAATTCAGATTAACAAATGTTGTTTATGCTCTGGGGCTGAATCAGAGGATCGTAATCACCTATTTTTCAGATGTTAGTATTCTAAGGATGTCTGGAATGGGATTATGGAATGGTTTAACTTTAATTGGAGGACATGTGAATAGGAGCTGCTAGTTAATTAGTTCAATTACAGGTTGAAGGGGAAAGGTTTTAAACAAAAAACTAAGAGAATGACATTTTCAGCTGCAGTTTATTGTATTTGGAGAGAAAGAAATGATAGAATTTTTAATCAAAGAAGCCATAACACTACGCAGCTAATCAAGAGCATTAAAATGGAAATTCTAACCAACATCCTTAATAATAACAAGCTCTCATCTGAAAATAAAGACTAGATTTTATCCCTATAGTCTACATATTGTTCTGTTCAGGTTATACACTGTGCACATTGTGCACGTTTGGCAGAGATGAGCTTATTGATGCTTGTGCATAATGAATCAGATGCTGAAGCTTGAAGCCCCCCTGCAGACAATCGCTTTTCAGTGGGGTTATGTGCACATTGGTTGTGTGCTGGTTTTGTAACTAATTCTTATTTTTTTGTTATAGCTAGGTCTTGAGCTTTAGCTATAGGTTTTGATTTGTTATCTCAATTACATGTTCTTGAGATTCTTGATGTAAAAAAACTTTACATATTAAGGATGAATAAAAATTTTTCATTTACCAAAAAAATAATAACTCGTCCAAATGGGTCTGTAACTTCCTCATCTCAGCTGGTGCCATGCGATAGGGTGCGCGATTTATCGGGGCTATGCCCAGCTGCAACTTAATACAACACTCAACCTCTCTCATAGGAGGTAACCCAGGTATGTCCTGAAAGACATCCTGATACTCTGAGACAACTCTAGTCTCTAATAAATCAATACTCTGATCCCATTGCATCACCTCCTTGATGTACGCCAGAAACGACTCCGCAAAACAGTTGCTCTGAGAGGTGGCTACAATCATCTCAGACCCATCGGACGCTCGCAAATTAACTATCTTTGCAAAGCAATCAATACTAACGTGGTAGGAAGATAACCAATCCATACTAAGGATAACATCAAACTCGAGCATATGTAACACTATCAAATCGATAACGAACTCCGACTCGTCTAAACTGACGGTACACCTCCTACGAATGCTCTCTAAAAGCGATACCTCACCTAAAGGGGTGGAAAATAATAATGGGGTGTCTAGAGGCTGAGCTATGAGCTGGAGTCTAGACATAAAAGCATACGAAATGAAGAAATGCAAAGCTCCTGAATCAAAGAGAATACGGGCGAGAAAGGAATTCATAAGGAACGTACCCTCCACTACGGCTCCGTTAGCTCCATGATCACGCGGAACTACCACATACACTCTGCCTGTGGCTAAAGACTGCTTTACTACTAGTGCTAGAGAATACGGTACTATCTACCCTTAAGAAACCTCCTGAACTGTGTGAACCTGTCCCTTAATCTTCTGAGCTACTGGCGGTGCCTCAAGCCTCATCTGCTGGCCCTGACCTCTGCCCTGAAGTCGCTGCTGCTGCTGATTCGGACCCATTCCCTGTTGAGCACGTATCGGTGGGCTACTGCATTCCGATGCCTTGTGTCCGACTTTACGACAGTTATAGCAAACCCCCTAAAACTTGCACTGCTGATGCGCTCTCTGATCCTACTGGGGTCCCTTCTTATAAAGGCCATGATGCTGCTGCTGAGGTCCAGAAAAAGGTCTCTTGTTCTTACCCTTATCCCCGGTCTGTCCTGTCATAGCTTTCCCTTCCTTGTCTTTCTGAAACATGGCCATCTTAATTTCCTATGAAGTGGCGGCCTTAGCTACCTCTCGTACCGAATAAAACTTCCTCGAGACGAGGAATGGATGAAGATTGGGGTGAAGCCCTGCTAGAAACATCTGAGCTTAACGCTCTCCTGTCTGCCACATACCCGTGAAGTGTAGCAACTCCATAAAACTTGCTCTCAAAGTCAGCTACTATCATGTTCCCCGGAGTCAATCGGGACAACTCAAGCTCATTCCGAGTCCGTGCTGCAGAAGAAATATACTACCCATCAAAGAAATATACGAAATCCTCCCATGTGAGGGTCATCCTATGCTCTGGAGTAAACTGGAGTCGGTACCATCTCCCGACGTCTCCCTTCAGACTGTAAGATGCTAGTCTCTACTTCTGAAATAAGTCCACATAAAGTATGTCAAGTACATTACTCACATCCTCCTTTTACTTATGGGCTACAAGAGGGTCTGATGAGTCCTGAAACTCTGGTGCCCTCATCTTTTGATACCTCCCTACCATACAGAGCCAAGCCTTCTACTCTGTGGCTCTATCCGGTACTACTGGTGGACTAGCTACAGGTGTGATCTCTGGGGATATCTCTCTGATGGGAGTGACTGGTATCCCCTGCGGTTGAGCTATCGGTGGTGGTGGTAGCGTGATATGATTCACCACAAGCTCCTCAATTGCTATCATCCTAGCTATAAGGGGAGCTATGATATCTACTAGGTTTGGGGTGCCTGTTGCGACTCAGCTGGTGCTTTTTGTGGCTCGGGTTGAGCTTGCTGTGGCTCAAGTGGAGCCTACCGTGACTCTACCTCTCCAGCTCTCCAAGTACGAGGTCTACCACGTCCTGTCATCTCTGATAATAAGAAATAAGAGTTCATGAGTCCAAATGGATATATATATATATATACATAATGTATCACAATACGATTTTTACAACATTTAGTATTCACACAAATACTTAAATTTACACAAAATAGTTGTCATAAAAAAATATTTTCAAAATTTTAAGATATACGCATATATCGTCCTTGTTCATACTAGGAAATCCTTAGCAGAATCTATACATGAATCCTAAGAAACTCTATCCTAGCTCTACGACTCAACACAGGATGATCCTAACGATACTGGAACTAGAGCTTTGATACCAACTGTGATGCCCCTGGGTTCACACAAGGCTGCAGTCCAAGGTAAAACCAGGAATATCAAACCTGCCATACACCACACCATGTAATAACATGTTTTACCATCACAATTACTATCTATCTAGTAGAGTCAACAATAGGTATAGGTACAAAAGCAAGTAAAATATAATACAAGAGATATATGATGAAATAATAGAGATAAAAATAATATTTCATCATCCAACATATAAAAATATAAAGTGAATCTCTGAAATAACTAGTCTGGAGATCTCAACAAGTCTCAAATATAGAATATCTGATAAAAGGAAATAAGGCACACAACCTTTACAACTTCTAGAATATAACTCTCAAATGTCTAAACAAAATGTCTACAGTGGAGCTCCATAAATAAAATAAAACTACAAATAAAAGATGGACGCTCATAAGTATATCCATCAACCTGCAACTCTCCGTGCACCTGGCTTGTTACCTGAAATGGGAGGGGACAACGAGCGTCAAAGCGCTAGCAAGTAATATCACAACCAACCTCAAGGTAGAGGGCTCGTTGCATATAGAAAATACAGTTAATACATATATACATGAAATCATTGATCCTAACAATAAGAGGATTTTAGTATTTAGGAAATTACAACACAAGCATAGGTACGTGGAGCGAAATAATCCAAACAAGAAAACCCTTATGTATATACCTTGTATCTCAAATTATAAATCCCTAAATACCAAACAAAGATCTAATACAGGAACAATACTATAAAGAAGACTAACCCATCTGAGAACTCAAATACCATGTCATCTCAAAACCCACATAAGTGTCATGTCCAGCCTATGTAAGTGTAAGTGTCATACTCAAGGTTTAAACAGGTGCCCAACACATGACCTAAGACTAGGTGTAGTGGATGCCTAACACATGGACTGCATATATAAATTATCCAACACATGGACTGAATGATGAATATCCAACACATGGACTGAATATAATTAATGTCCAACACATAGACTGAATATGATGAATGTCCAACTCATGGACTGCACATAATAATTGCCCAACACATGGACTGAATGAAATGTGTAGATTATCAATGAGATATATGAAAAGGATGCATATACACTAATTTCACACGTGTCTCGGTATGCAAATCTAAACTCATGTCCGCAAGCCATCTCACATATGAAGATACATAATAAATAATAATTTCTAATGCTAAATATTCGAGGTGACTTCTCATTCACATTAAAGCACACAACAAAAGTAAACATGCACAAACTTTGCTGGCGAACAACCGAAACAGGCAGAAACCCTTCACAGGTTTTTGTCTGCTTCGAAACAAATCTAGAAGTGACATTATTATTTTCCAAGCATAATATTACTGATATCAACATATATGAAACAACATGAAACAAAATATTAGCATGTAAATATATAGTCAAAACCCTAAACATTTATATACACATGTTTAAACATTTTAAAAGCAAAAACTTGTGATTTAATTCATGATTAATAAATTTCATATCTGAAATTTGTCAAGGTTACTATTTTAATCAATTAAAAAATTATGTTAATGTATTCTCACTTCATAAGTTATAAAGATCTATCTTTTGTACACTAAAAATACGTTTTAGGCTTAAAAAATCTGAATAAAACTTAATAAAACGTGCAAAATAAAAGGATGCAGAGTTGGGCAGATGTTATTCACCTCAGATGCTAAAAAACTCCTGCCACATGAAAGTGAACCAATCCCCTTCATTGCACTGCACAAAACCCGCTAAAATATCCTCTGAAATCCTTCAAAATCGCCAAAGAAAAGAACTAGGGTTTGAGAGAGGGGAAAAGGGGCTGCTAGGGTTTGGAACACAGGAGAAAGAGGTGTTTTTTTGTATTTAAACATGTGTATATATGACAGCAAATCCAAAAAACTACAGCCCAAAATACGAAACCCGAAACTGGAAAACCCAGTCTGACTAGAAACATACTCTTCGGTATTTTGGTTGTAACTTTCGTATCCGACCTCAGAATGAGGTGATTAAAGATTTGTTAGAAATCTGCTAAAGATATATACAATTTTGGTCTTTTAAAATTTTCCATATTCACAATGTATTAGTGTGTAAAATAAAAAAACCTCTCCACTGGTCATAAATGTCCAGATTTATACATCGAGCATGATTTGTGCATTTGCTCTTATATATACATATATGCATTGAATTAATCTCAAATAAATTCCTAGCATACCCAAAATCATAATATATTATTTATAAATATATAACATATTTATTGTTATTTATCATAAAATATTCAAAATTTTGGGGTTTTACTAAGAGTTGTTAAGGGCCATGAGGACTGGCTTAGGCGGCGGCTCCTTCTTTCAGTCCCTCCTATCGAACTGATTTGGGTGGTAGTCAGCACTAGGAGGATGGCTTGCTGACTCTCATCTAGGAAGGAGATCCCTAGCCATCTCCCATGCTAGTTTGGCCACCTAGGCTATTATGGCAGCCATCAGTGTGGCTACTGCTATAGGAGTTGCTGATGCTGGAACTACTACTGTCGTTAGGGTTGCTAATGTCACAGCTACTGCCACTGTTACTTCTTTTACCCTAGTCACATTCTTGTAAGCTCCGACACCCTCAATGTTAATATATCTATGAGCCTTAGCCATCAACTGCTCGTATGTGGAGCATCGCTTCTTGGCGAGTGAGTTGGCCAGCTCATTGTTCGATAGACTGGCCATAATGACCGATATGGTGATCGTACTTTTTGGGTTATCAACCTCCAATCACTTCTCTTGGAACCTCATGAAATAGTATTGGAGGTTCTCTCTAGGCTCATGCCTGAGGTGATCAGGTGTCAGTGCACAGGAGGGGGCACGAGGCTTGAGGTAGTTGCTGCTTTTCTACTCGTCCAGTAGAAGGTCAAGAACTATAACCTTTTGAGTCGCCATTGCAAGATGCCAACCGAATGGTCAGTCAAGTAGGTTGATCAGGAAGTCGACCAAGCTAGGAGGTGACATGTAACACCTTTTTAGTCATCCTCACGAGATGTCGGCTTGTCGAGTCAATCGATTTAGGTCTTTGGTTATCTTGAAGTGAAGAGCTAGTTCGATTATGCATAATATTGGACACTTCTCTGCTATTTGATTAGAGATCACTTTTTAGCACTAAAATGACTATAACAGTAGGAAAAATAGATATTTTTATAGAAATTGATATTCTCCACCTTTGGGTGAAAATTGACCAAAAATCTTTTCTCACTTTTCTTCGTTCAATGAAATCCTAGAAACCCCTCCCCACTCCTTCCCGCCTCTTCCTTCTAATATTCCACCACTTACTTATTCTACAGAACTGAGCCCCTTTAAGATTCTCTGTGATGGCACCTTGATTTTGTTAAAACCCTAGTGCCACTAGGAAAGAAACCTAGAGGGGGGTGAATAGAGTTTATGCTAATCTAATCCGGTTTAATACAAAATAAAACTAATTAACAAATATCCTAACAAATTAGATATGCAATAAGAAATATATGCAAGGATAATCAATATAAACAATGGTGAAACAAGATAAACAAATACAAATAATATAGTGGATGAATTAGACAAAAGAGAATGGCGATAAAGATAAAAAAAATATAAGCGCACAAGCCAAACTCAAACACACAAGAAATGATCATGGAGTTCGGACGTTCCGTCCTATGTCTCCGTTCCCCACTCCTAGGGAGAAATACACTATTAGAATCGGGTTTTCTATACTCACCCGAATAACGTTTACATCACACAATATCAGTTTTTAATGCTCACAGATCAACATTCACAATCTCACAATGTTGGCCTCTTATGTGTCTCTCTCAAGTGTTCGGAATTACGACCTACCCTCTAGGCATTACCACCGACATCACTCCTCTTAGGACCGATTACGTCTCTCACCTCTACACTCCTCTTGGTGTATTTGTGCAATACAAATGAATCCTCACAATGAAGCTCTAGATACAATGGTTGTTCTCTAAACAAGGTAAGAACTCAATTAAGCCCAACTTTATGTTACAATCTCACAACCCCAAATATACTATGTATGAAAATACTAAAAGTTCAATGTGGATGTGTGTAACAAAGAGATAAATCAAAACTAAACTCAATTTTATTCTAGCTAATAGAAATTATAATCAAAACAAATAAAGAGCTAGAAAAGAGTTTAGAAATTCTTCTCTGAAAACAAGATGGAGAGATGGAGATTGAAGCTCAAACAAGGAAGATGGTCTCCTACACTTGTGAAAACTTCTTCACAAACCAAACAAACTTAAAAACCCTTAAACAAACTTTGTAAAACTCTTTTAGAACTTTTCTTAAGTCACCTTAGTAGTATGAGGGCATGGAGTATATATAGGCTCATGAAACAACCGCAAAAACTAATAAAAATTAATAAAATAAACAAAATCAGCAAGTTACCGTTAATGTGCAATCGTAACATTGGCGGTCTACCACGACTACTATAACAGTCAACTGCAAGAGCCAAAATGCTCTCTGGACATTTGGCAGTCGACTGCCGAGACCAATCCTGTCAACCGTAATACTGTAGCAAACATGCACAAATAGTTTCTGCAATTTTGAAAATATACGTAGCTGGTTTTAAAAAATCAATTAAAAATATCAAATAAATTCTAAAAATTATAAACTTTTGAGGGAAGTTTCTACACATGTAGATGAACATTTTAGAGAAATAATTTCTACAATGTCACTTTTCATTTGTGATAAATCACTATTTTAATACAAATATTCTAGATCTTGAAAAACTACTGAAACACTTGGTTTTGTAAAATCAATTTGACTTAGTAAATCAACTCCAAAAATAATAAAATTTTAGAAAATAATTATAAGCATGTAATAGAATATGTTATAAAAAGAATTTTTAAATTTGCATTTCCCATTTGTAAAAACTCATCTATTTTGCAAAAACATGCACGAACATGAACTTGTTAAAACTTGATTTTGAAAAAATGAGTTCAAATAAGTTTGAAACTTATTTTAAATGGATTAATGGACTTTATAAAAAATGTTTATCAATTATAATCAAGTCTTTAATCCATAAACAAGTGATTTTGTAAATAAACATGATTTCATTGAATTGTTAAAACTTGAAATTGATGAAATCTTTGTAAGCGTGTATAAACATGAAACAAAAAAGTATTTTCCAATCATATTCAATTGTTTCATATTTAAACTTGAAAACTTATAAAAACCAAAACATGTATATATATAACTATATATATACATAGAAACCAATATAATGTGTGTGTATATGATATT
>BQKN01063998.1:373382-397069 GCA_022839385.1 Asparagus kiusianus
TATATATATATATATATATATATATATAACCAAAAACGTGTATGTGTCTATATGATATTGAGCTTAAGGTATCTGCACACATAATATAAAACATAAACTAATTTACCAAGCAATGATCTTCATAAAGCTCTATCTTGGTAACATGGATAAAGCTTGAACTTAGATCTTCATTTTAGCTTGTCTTCATTGCGGATGAAGCTTGAACTTGAACTTGACTTGAATACATTACTTCACGCCACGATTTTCTTCCATCCTCCAATGGATGTGATCGTGAATGCTCAATTCCATCTAACCTCCAACGTATTATTTTCCTAGAATAAATACAAAAACATAAATACTAGACAAACAATATTAGTTGTAAATTATTTGTTAAAACATAATCAAAATAAAAAGGCTAACAATCTCCCCTTTTTTGATGATGAAAAACAATTTACACAAAGGGAAATACATGATACAAAATGAATATATAAATTATAATTATCATGTATAAAAACAAAGGCAATAGATATTCATAATTTTTCTCCCCCTTTAACAACATAAAAAAGGAGGAAATGATAAGAGAGCAAAGGCTCTCCTTACATATATACAAGCACGGTGAGTATAAAAAACATATAGGGAAAAGCTCCCTCTATCAAAATGCTTTAATAAAAATATGAAATGAAGTACTAAGGCAAACATGTGAGCAAGAAAGATAAAAACATGCTTAAGAAAAACTCACATATAAAAATATAATGAGCACACATATAGATATGTCAATATGGAATAGTGTCTCAAGACAAAAACATAAAAGCCATGTATAAAAAGATTCATGAAATCAAAAGAGAGAAAAACATGAGAATCATGAAAAAAGTTTTCAAATGAAAACAATTCATCCAAATAAAATCATAAATCATAAGTAAATCACAAAAGAAGCAAATCAATATCAAAATTGCAAGAGAGGTGACAATATCCAGCTCTTGAGCTTATTTCAACCCATATAAACATTTTAGCATCCGGTAAATATAATTTGGGAAATAAACACCTAATAAATCCGGGGGTTGCTCAAAACACAAACCTCTTAACAAAACAAAACCAATAAAATGAAAACAAGGGAATTGACTTTAGAAAAAAAAAATTTCATTTTCAAATAGTGTCAAAACACATTTTTCAAAACCATGAAAAGAAAAAAACATTAAAAATCTTGGTTTTAGAAATTAAATTTGTTTTGATACACAAGTATTCTTGGTACCAAAAGATTTAGGGAGATATGACCCCTATCATGAAAGCTCAAAGCCCTAGGGTTATGAACCCATTTGGGTGCATGTGGTGCATAAACACGGTCAAAACAAAAATTATACACATGATCTTTTCGATTGCAATAGGTACAATAAAAAAGATTAAATGATTTGTGTTGACCAAGTGAGTGTGCACGAGAATTATTTGCAAACATTGATGGTCTTTTAAATTCTTTTTGCAAATGTGAAACACTCTTTAAATCAAAACAGAACTTGGCCACATGACCAAATCTACCACAATGATCACAATTAAACTTTTGTGGTCTTTTAAAATTATTTGGCAAAAGTGAAATCTTTTTCAAATCAAAGCAAAACTTTGCCAAATGGTCAAACCGACCACATAGATCACATTTAAGCATACATGCATGTTTATGATGAGCATTGTGAGTATGTGCATGTGTGTATGATGAAGAAACATTATGAGATGTACAAGGAGCATTAATATTTTTATGTCTGTGTGCATCATAACAAAATTTAGCTAAATGGCCTTTTCGGCCGCAAATAGAACATTTGTAAACTTTGCTATATATGTGTGCATGGTGTATGAGATGTTTAATAGTAACATGAGTTTTAGCACACATATCCATAAGCTTCTTATTATTATCAATGCATGTTTTTAAGGTTGAATCTAAAGATGATATACGTTCATTAACATGATTCAACTTATTATTTTGCACTAATGCATTGTTATTAGAAGTAGAACATATGTAGTCATTTATAAAAGAAGCAATATCATTTTTCATGTTCTCTATTTCTGATATGGTATTATCTCTTTCATGAGTTAAGTTAGCAACATTTAAAGTTAAAGCAATATGATCCAATTTTAATTTTTTATTATTTTCTTTGAGGATCACATTCTCATTAGAAATTGTATCAAACTTAGATGCTAACAATTTATGATCAGATTTAACACTACATGCTTGCTTTTCGAATCAATAAAATTTTAAGCAATTTATTATAGGCATGCAATAATTTTTCAAAAGCACAATTAAGTTCATCACTAGATAAATCATTAATGGATTCGAACTCGCAAACCTCACTAGGAGTATCGCCTAGTGCTCGTGTGCATGATGCTCCAATAGAACTTGAAGAGGAAGCTTCTAAAACTTATCGGATCGCCTCCAAGTTTCCTTGATGTGCTTCAATAAATTTTGATAAGGTGTAAGCACTATCAAAATGAACGAACTTGTAAGACATAGATGAATCAAAAGCATTTTGTAAATATTCTAACAAAATTTTGTTCATTGTAAATAATCTTTTATTATTTTTACTCCACTTAGATTTCTCCAAAGTGGGCACAATATAAGTATCTTCAATAACTTCTCATAAATCAAAATGTCTAGATCTAACAAATATATTAAATCTAACACACCAATGTGCATAGGGGAAATAGAAGCAATACTAGGATCATAGCCTAAACAAGATGCATTATTCATATTCATGATTTATATGTAAATATATGCAAGCAATACAAATGCAATCAAAACTAGATTTGCATAAATAAGATAACTTGGATCTTTAACTCAAGACGATTAGACCTTAAATCAAAGAGCACCAAGCTTTAATACCAATTGATAGAACTCTAGTGCTACTAGGAAAGAACCCTAGAGGGGTGAATAGGGTTTATACTAATCTAATCTAATTTAATACCAAATAAAACTAATTAACAAGTATCCTAGCAAATTAGATATGCAAGGATAATCAATATAAACAAGGGTGAAACAAGATAAACAAATACAAACGATATAGTGGATGAATTAGACAAAAGAGAATGGCGATAGAGATAAACAAAATATAAGTGCACAAGACAAACTCAAATACATAAGAAATGATCACGGAGTTCGGACCTTCCATCCTACGTCTCTGCTCCCCATTCCTGGGGAGAAATCCACTATTAGAACCAGGTTTTCTACGCTTACCCGAATAACATTTACACCACACAATATCGGTTTCAACACTCACCGATCAACGTTAACAATCTCATAATGTAACTACACAAATCCCACCTCAAGTGGTAGCCTCTCATATGTCTCCCTCAAGTGCTCGGAATTACGACCTATCCTCTAGGCATTACCACCGACCTCACTCCTCTTGGGACCGACCACGTCTCTCACCTGTACACTCCTCTTGGTGTATTTATGCAATACAAAGTGAATCCTCACAATTAAGCTCTCGATACAATGGTTATTCTCTAAACAATGTGAAAACTCAATTAAGCCCAACTCTAAGTTATAATCTCACAACCCTAAATATACTATGTATGAAAATACTAAAAGCTCAATGTGGGTGTGTGTAATAAAGAGATAAATCAAAACTAAAATCAATGTAATTATAGCTAATAGAAATTATAATCAAAATAAATAAAGTGCTAAAAAAGAGTTTAGAAATTCATCTCTGAAAACCAGATGAAGAGATGGAGATTGAAGCTCAAAAAATAAAGATGATCTCCTCCACTTGTGAAAACTTCTTTACAAACCAAAAAAACACTAAAACAAACTTAAAAACCCTTAAACAAACTTGTAAAACTTTTTTAAAACTTTTCTTAAGTCACCTCAGAAGTATGAGGACATAGGGTATATATAGGCTCATGAAACAAGCCCAAAAACCAATAAAAATTAATAAAATAAACAAAATCATCAAGTTACCATTATTGTGGAACAGTAACATTGGTGGTCTACCGCGGTTACGGTAACGGTCGACCGTAAGAGCCAAAAATTCTCTCTGGACATTTGGTGGTCGACCGTTGAGACCAATCCGGTCAACCACGGTACGTAGCAAACATTCACAAACGATTTCTACAGTTTTGGAAATATGCATAGCTGGTTTTATAAAATCAATTAAAAATAACAAATCACCTCTAAAAATTATGAAAATTTAAGGGAAGCTTCTACACATGTAAATGAACATCTTAGAGAAATAATTTTTAAAATATCACTTTATATTTGTGATAAATCACTGTTTTAAAATATCACTTGATTTTTACAAAACGAGTTTAAACAAGTTTGAAACTTATTTTAAATGGATTAATAGACTTTATAAAAAATGTTTATCAGTTATAATCAAGTATTTGATCCATAAACAAGTGATTTTGTAAATAAACATGATTTCATTGAATTGTTAAAACTTGATATTGATGAAATCATTATAAGCGTGTATAAACAAGAAACAAAAAAGCATTTTCCAATTATATTCAATTATTTCATATTTAAACTTAAAAACTTATAAAAATAAAAACATGTATATATATAACTATATATATACAAAACAAAAAACGTGTATGTGTGTATATGATATTGAGCTTAAGGTATCTACACAGATAATATAATACCTAAACTATTTACTAAGCAATGATCTTCATGAAGCTCTATCTTGGTAACATGGACGAAGCTTGAACTTGGATCTTCATTGTATCTTGTCTTGATTACATATGAAGCTTGAACTTAAACTTGACTTGAATGTATTACTTCACTCCATGATTTCCATCCATCCTGCAATGGATATAATTGTAAATGCTCGATTCCGTCCAACCTCCAACGTATTGTTTGCCTAGAATAAATACAAAAACACGAACACTAGACAAATAATATTAGTTGTAAATTGTTTGTTAAAATATTATCAAAATAAAAAGGCTAACAGATCCATCACCTAATTACCCATGGTATCACTCCTACCGATGATGTCCTCTCTAAACTCCTCGACGTTCGAGTCCTCCTCTTTACAAGACTGTACCTTTTCTGATAAATTCATGTTCTCTGTTGAAATTTGAGTCTAAATGGTTCTTTGATATATTTGCAACTTCTTCTGACCCTAATCCTCATTTTTCTAACTCTAATCTAATATTGTCAGAAAATTTGTGCTTAATTGAGGTTCGTTGTTGATCTACTTAGGTCCTAATCTACTTGGGTTCTGATCTATATAGGTTTTGATTTGTTGCACATCTGGACATGGATTTATATTCTCGCATAATCTTGATACTTCTTCTTGAATCTATGATTTCACATTTTTAGGTATAAAATTTCTTCGATATTACTTTGGAATCGGTTTTTTTGTTATTCTTTTGCTGAATATTGTTGAATTTAATCCTAATTCTTAAAGGATTTGAGTTAGTTATCTCTAGGAATTATATTCATACTAGAATTCTATTATGAAATACTTTGTAAAGTCTTTAAATATGCATTCATGCATCCTTGTACCAAGGAGAAAAAAAGAGAAAAAAGACAGGGGTTGAGTACTGTAGCTACAGTAACTAAGGGTTAAAAATAGCTTTTTTATTTGCTTCTCCCACTAAATCTCTTCTCATATATATTATACTTCTATTTGCTTTTCTATTTATTGCTCCAACGGTGGTATCAGAGCTATGAACAATCTAAACAGGATGACATCGCCTTCTAATCCTATATTGGAAGGGAAGAATTATCACCGGTGGAGAGTGTAGATGAAGGTGTTGTTTAAATATTAAGATATATGTGTGTCATAGAGAACGGGGTTGCCGATCTCGCAGATAACACAAGTGAAGCCGAGAAGAAAGGTCATGGTGAGATCAAGAAGAATGATCAAAAGGCATTATTCAACATCCATTAAGGAGTGACTGATTCAGTTTTTGAGAAGATCAACGGAGCAACTACAGCAAAGCAAGTGTGGGATACTTTAGAGACATCATACTATGGAGTTGACAAGGTGAAAAAATTTAGGCTTCAAACATTGAGACGTCAATTTGGAATTTTGCAGATGGAATCCTCTAAAAGTGTTGCAAATTATGTTACTCGAGTACTTTCTTTGACAAATCAAATATAAATAAACGGGTAGAAGATTGCAGATTTAGCAATTGTGGAGAAGATATTGCAATCTCTTACAGTAAAATTTGATCATATCATGGTGGCAATCGAAGAATCAAAGGATTTGTCCAATATGACAATTGATGAGTTAATGGGTACCATACAAGTTCACAAGCAATGCATGAATGAGAGGTCAACCGAGAAGCCCATAGAGAAAGCTTTTCAAAGTCAAGCTTATATAACAAACAACAAAAAAGCATAGTACGAAAGAGACCAACGAGGAGGAAATTCCCATAGTAAAGGATGAGGATATAAGAACTACAACAATCAAGGACACAAAGACTACAATAGTCAAGGATGTGGCAGTTATAACAACAATCAAAGAGATGACGACAATCAAAGAAGTAAGTATCAATCAAATTCAAATTATCAAGGTCGAGGTCAAGATCGAGGCTTTGGATGTGATAGAGGAAATTTTAATTAATCAAATAGTAATTGTTATATATGTCACAGATATGGACACTATGCAAAGGAGTGCAAGTACCAGCATAATTCCCAATCTGGAGAAGAAGTTCTATGTGCACAAGAAAGAGGTGATGAAGACAACCACACTTTACAGATGGTCACGACAGCTGGTGAAGAATCAAACTACAACACATGGTTTCTTGACACTGGGTGTTCCAATCACATGTGCGGAAAGAAGGAGTTGTTCGTGGACTTGGATGAGTTGATGCGGTCTAAAGTCAAGTTTGTCGATGACAACACTATACCAGTGATAGGAAAAGGGTGAGTTCTAATCAAGCTAAAAAACAGAAACCACAAATTTATTCATGATGTATTCTATGTACCAAATATGAAGAATAATTTACTCAGTATGGCCAACTTCTTAAAAAGGGGTATGATCTGCGCTTCTTTGGTAATCAACTCCTAATCTTTGATAAAAGAGGTGTATTTATCCTTAAATCCCCTATGACAAATAATCACATGTTTTGCGTTGTCATCAAGAATTATGTTTATCATTGCTTCAATTCTATTATGAAAGATAAGTCTTGGTTATGACATCTTCGGTTTGGACATCTAAACTTCCACAGTCTAGAGTTGCTTGCACAAAAAAATTTGGTGAGAAGCTTGCCCGTGATAGATCATCCCGAACAGTTGTGTAAAGGTTGCATTCTTGAAAAGCATCATAGATCATCCTTTGGTATGAAAAATACTTAGCGTGGAAAGAAACCTCTTTATCTTATTCATTCAGATGTATGTTGTCTTATGAACACTATATCCAATGGTAATAAGCGATACTTCGTTACTTTTATTGATGATTTCACAAGAAAAATATGTGTCTACATTTTGCAGCAAAAATCTAAAGTCTTTGATTATTTTAAGAGCATTATGTTAGGGCTCATATTTATGAGCCTATTATCTAATCTACTTTTTATAATTAACAAATAATTCCTAACATCGTTTGTCGAGTGTTTCCATTTGCTTATTAGGTATTCCTCACAAACATCCTTAGTTGGAGGATGGTTAGAATTGAGCTTGACGATGATATTCAAAGGAGGTTGGAAGGAAATCAGAATGAAGTCGTCATAATTCAAGTCAAGATTTATCATTGCTTTATCCGCAATCAAGGCGAGCTTAATTGAAGATCTATTACCTGGGTATAATATTTTTAGGTGTATACTTTGTGTGTTTAACTTACAGCTCAAAATTCACACACACACACACATTTTGTTTTGATGTATCACCGTTTTAGATTATAAACTTCACGACAAAATCATATATCTCTTTTCTCAAGTTTATTAATCTAATGAAAAGTGTTTAAAACTTGTTTCATCAAAATAAAGTTTAAACGTTTTTGTATTTTTGATCAACTTGCAAAATAAATGAGTTTTCACAAATAGAAAATGATATTAAAAAAATTTCTTTTCTAGCATGTGTGTTTTCATCAGAATAAACATTTCCCCAAGTTTCATAATTTTTAGAATTTATTTACTATTTTTAAACACACCTTAAAAATTAGGTTTACTGTTCATAACTGTAGCCAACATTCATCTTATCAGTCGACCGATTCACTCATCATTCGACCCATTTGACTGTAACAGCTAGTTTTCTGTTTACTTCATTTGAGAGGTTATAAATACCCCTTAACTCATTTTTGTTTTTAACCAGTTTTTACAAGAGTCTCAACAGTGTGTTTGTTTATGTGAAGAAAGCTTCACAAAGAGGAGGATTTTATTTTCATCCTTGAGGAGTTTTTACCTCAAACCTTAATCCCTCTTTGTTTAGAGCAGTTTTTCTAAACTCATTATCTAGCTTATCTTCATTTTGATTATCATTTATATGTGCTAGATTTTATTGAGTTTAAATTTCATTTTATTCATTGATTACACACACAACCACTTGACCTTTAGTATTTCACATATCGTATATTTGGGTTGTGGGGCTGTACCATTGAGTGAGCTTATTTTTCGTTCTCATCTTTGTTAGAGAACATATCCTTTGTTTCCACTTATCATTGTTGAGAACATGTTGTATACACAAGGACACTTAGAGGAGTGGTTGGGAGAGACCAGGGTTAATTCCAAGAGGAGTGGCTTGGTTGTAAAAGCCTAGGGAGAGGTAGTAATTCCAAGCACATGAGGAAGGTGATACGGGTAGGCCAAACACTTAGAGGAGTGTATTGTATGATTGTCAATGTGTGATTATAAAAAATTTGGTGAGTTTTGAAAACCTATTGTGTAGTGAATTTGTGATTAGTGGAGAATCTCCTTGAGGTGAGTGATAAACACATACAATATGCATTATCTTAGTGTGTTTCAAGCATGATTTACGGGTGTTTGACACATATTTCATGTTTAGATCAAGGATATTGTTGTGGTTTGTGTTCTTATATGTAGGTATTGGTTCAAGATTGAAAGATTCAATGATTGTTGGAAGTTAAACAAGAGTTTGAAGCAACAACGATATTTAGAATGCATGGTTCAAGAAAAAAATGGATGCACGAGTATGAAAAACTAGAATTTCAATGATAATACAATTCAAAACCGGAAAAGCTCAAAAGATAAACGTTGTAGGTCTCTTCAACAAATTTCCATTACAACTTCAATTACCTCATTCTGAGGTCAGATGAAAAAGTTACATCCAAAATATTAAAGACTATACAAATGAGTACAAAATAAGCAAAATAGACTCTACCACACCATGGTGTGGTACGCACCACACTTGTGATTCGGGCCTTATTTTTTTCAAGATTTTTTTGAGACCTATATATAGGTATTTTAGCTTAGGGTTTAAGGATCTTTTTGGGTGTTCTCTTAGCCGTCAATTAGCATCTACTTTAGAGTTTAAGTATTAAAGGAAGACACAAATTTCTTGTATAAGATTGGATTGCAAGTCTTTATTTTGAAGATTTCAATTGAAAGATGGGTTAACTCTTTCCTCTCTTTAATTAATTTATTCTTATGATTGATTTGCATATTTATTTGATGTATTCTCTTATCCCAAGCATGTGTGAGTAGATTCCTTGTCTAGGATTGGGAAAGAACCTAGCTTTTTTGCTAATTGATGATAGATTAATATAGGTTCTTAGTGAAAGTTTAGATCTTTAAACTTAATTTCTTATGAATTAATTTTGTTGATTCACTTGATCACCGGATTAGCAATCATAGGTAAATAATTAAAGAACTGAAAGGTGAAAATTAATACCGGGCCTCTAGAAATTAAGCAGAAAATTCGAACCACAAAAGTATGCCAGATTCCTTAAGGATTTGAATTGGATTAGTATAAAATTTAATGGGTTTAATTTAATCTTGATTCCATAAAAGTAGGTTAATTAAGGTTAACTAGGCACGATCTTTAGACATTAAAAGAGGCTTTAGATTAATTTAGGCTAATTTAACCTTTCTAGTTTAAACCAACACTAAGAATTGATATAATTCATCATTGAGCATCGAAGTTGTGGTAAAAACTCAATCCTAACCCTTCATTATATTGAATTCCACCCGAGTAGCTATTTATTTTATTTCTTTTATTTAATCTTGTAAATTTTAATCTCTTCTATTTTACTCATTAGTTTAGCTAGTCAAATAACGCGAAATTTGGTAATTAACCCCTAGTCCCTATGAGATCGACCTTGATATCTACAACGAGTCTGTGTACTTGCGGATTTGCCTATCAAGTTTTTGGCGCCATTGCCGGGGACTACAATGTTAATATTAAGTTCTTACGTTATTAAGCTAGACTAGATTTTTTTTATATTCTCTTTGCTACTCACTTTCTTTTATGCAAAGGGATCAACCGAAAGTACACGACGAAGACAATCTTAAACTATCGCTGACCCTTGCTGACATAAGAAGATATATAAGGGAGCAAAGGAACACAGAATAAGCTACGATGGGTGATCAAAATAAACTTCTTAAGGATTTCGCTGCCCCAAATGCTCAAGGCACACACTCGAGTATTACAAGGCCCACTGTTGAAGCTAATAACTTTGAGCTGAAACAATCACTACTCTCAATCGTTCAGCAGAATTAGTTTGGAGGAGGTGCTACTGAAGACCCAAACCTCCACCTGTTGATTTTCTCGGATTATTATGACACTTTGAAGCTTAATGGAGTAACCAATGATGCTATTCGACTCAGACTATTTCCATTCTCTTTAAAGGACAAAGCTAGGGTTTGGTTACATTCATTGCCAGCTGGGTCCATTACCACTTGGGATCAGTAATCGAGGGTGTTTCTTATAAAGTATTTTCCCCCAAGTAAAACGCACAAATGAGGAACCAAATCACAAGCTTTGTACAGAATGAAGAAGAGTCACTCTATGAAGCTTGAGAACGCTACAAGGAATTACTGAGGATGTGCCCTCACCATGGACTAGAGAAGTGGTTAATTATTCACACGTTCTACAACGGGCTCACTTACAACACTCGGATGACTATTGATGTTGATGCAGGAGGTGTTTTGATGAACAAAACAATAGATGAGGCGTACACTCTCATTGAAGACATGGCTCAGAATCACTATCAATGGGCGAACGAGCGTTCTCAGAGATCAAAAGGTGGAAAGTATGAAACAGATGCTTTAGATCATATATCCTCTAAAGTTGATGCTTTGTTTAAAAAAGTTGAAAGCTTGAGTATTAATTCCGTGGCGTCTACTTCAATTGCATGTTAGATATATGGTTATGTGGGTCATTCTGCACTTGAATGTTAATTAGGAAATCCCCCATCCCTTGATACTTCTGGTAATGAATATGTTTACTATGTTAATAACTTTAATCAGAAGGGAGACCCATTCTCCAACACTTATAATCCAAGGTGGCGAAATCATCCTAATTTATCTTATAGAAATCCACCTTTAAATCCCATGCCCGCATCCAATTTTGCTCCTCCTAGTTTTTGTGCCCCTCCAACCAATCTCCATTCTCAAAGGTCTAATTTAGAAAATATGATGGAAAAGTTTGTGATGACTCAATCAAAATTGAATGAAGGGTTTAAGCAACAACAACAAACCACGAATGAGGTAGTAAATCAATTGGCCTCTAAGATGGATTATCTAGCTACACATAACAAGATGTTAGAGACACAAATCACTCAATTGGTAAAAAATGCTAGTTCTTCCTCTAGGCCTTCAGGCATGCTACCTGGACAACCCGAGATGAATCCCATGGGTCATGTGAATGCTATATCCCTTAGGAGTGGAAAATAATATGAGAGACCTAAGATGAAGGAAAATGAATGGGGTAGATGGTCGTCATGAAGAAAAAAATGAAAAAGTTGTAGATGAGGATAATGAGACCAAAACACAAGAAGAAAATGTTGAGAAATATGTGTCTTCTACCCCTTAGAAGCCTCCCCTACTCTTTCCCCAAAGGTTAGCTAAGTCTAAGTTAGAAAAGCAGTTTAGAAAAGTTTTGGAGATTTTGAAAAAGTTGCACATCATTATCCCGTTCAATGAGGCTATTTCTCAAATGCCTTCTTATGCTAAGTTCTTGAGAGAGATCCTATCTAATAAAAGAAAGTTGGAAGAATACGAGACTGTGGCCCTTACTAGGGAATGTAGTGCTATCATCCAAAATAAGTTGCCTCCTAAACTTAAGGATCCAGGTTTATTTTCTATTCTTATGTTATTGGTAATATCTCTATTAACCGTGCTTTGTGTGATTTAGGTGCAAGCATAAGTTTGATGCCAATATCTATTTGTAAGAAGCTTGGCATAGGTGATTTGAAGGCAATCATGATATCATTCTAATTGACGGATCGATCGATAAAATATCCGGTAGGTATAATTGAAGATGTACCTATCCAGGTCGGTAAGTTCTTTATCCCAGTTGATTTCGTTATTTTTGAAATAGAAGAAGATTCTAACATTTTAAAATATTAGGAAGACCCTTCCTTGCTACTGCAGGTGCTATAATCAATGTTAAAAATAAAAGGCTCTCCCTAAATATTGGAGGGGAGACGGTAGAATTTGATTTAAGCAATAATACGAAACTCCCTCTAACTGATAAAGTTTGTTACATGGTTGACGTGATTAACAAGTGTACACATGAGAATTTGCAAACCATCACTTAGCTGATCCACTTGAGAAGTGTTTGGTAATCGAAGGTTCAATAAATGATGAAGACCCCGAGGTAGCCACGTATGCTCAAAAGTCTGATGCTAGATCCAAAAGACTCTACTTGTGAAGAGGATAAAGCACCAAAGGTAGAATTAAATTTTTAGAATCAATATCAACTGCTCCACTTCGAAATGCAAAGCTCAAAAGTCTGATGCTAGATCCAAAAGATTCTACTTGTGAAGAGGATAAAGCACCAAAGGTAGAATTAAAACTCATCCCTTCCTCTTTAAGGTATGAATTTCTTAGCCCTAACTCTACTTATCCTGTGATTGTGAATGCATGTTTGAATGAAAATGAAACTGATAAGTTGCTTAGAACACTTAGGATGCATCGCAAGGTCATAGGATACACCATGGACGACATTAAAGGAATCAACCCATCGATTTATATGCATAGAATTCTCTTGGAAGATGATCATAAACCCTCTATAGAGCTCCAACGTAGATTTAATCATAACATGAAGGAAGTGGTTAAAAAAGAGGTGCTTAAGTTATTAGATGTTGGGGCAATCTATCCTATTTCTAATAGTGAATGGGTTAGCCCGGTCCATATGGTTCCTAAAAAAGAGGTGTGAGTGTAGTCAAGAACCAGAATAATGAACTTATCCCTACAAGGATGTGTATTGATTATAGAACGTTGAACAAGGCAACCCGAAAAGATCATTTTCTACTTCCCTTTATGGACCAGATGTTGGAAAGGTTAGCCAGGCATTCCTATTTTTGTTATTTAGATGGTTATTTAGGATTTTTCCAAATCCCTATCCATCCTAGTGACCAGAAAAAGACCACTTTTACCTCTCCCTATGGGACCTTTGCTTATAGGCATATGCCTTTCGGTCTTTGTAATGCCCCTGCCACTTTTCAACGATGTATGATGGCTATTTTCTCTAATTTTATAGAAGACATTATGGATGTGTTTATGAATGACTTCTCCGTATATGGGACTACTTTTGATGGTTGTTTAGCTAACATGTCTCGAGTTTTACAGTGTTGCGAAGAAGTTAATTTAGTCTTAAACTGGGAGAAATGCCACTTTATGGCATAGGATGGAATAGTTCTAGGACACAAGGTGTCCGAGCATGGAATTGAGGTTGATCGAGCAAAAGTAAAAATCATTGAAAAATTGCCTCGACCAACGTTAGTTAGGGGAGTAAGAGGTTTCTTGGGACATGCCGGTTTCTATCGGTGTTTTATCAAAGACTTTTTAAAAATTTCAAAACATTTAACTAACCGTCTTCTTAAAGATGCTCCCCTTGATTTCACTGATTAATGTCTTGATACTTTTCGTAGGTTAAAGGAAGCATTGATAACAGCTCTTATTATGCAACCGCCGAATTGGAATCTCCCATTTGAAGTCATGACTGATGCAAGTGATTATGCGGTTGGTGTTGTGTTGGGCCAAAGGAAGAACAACATAGTTCATGCAATTTATTATACTAGTCGCACTATTGATGAAGCCTAAGTTAACTATGCTACGTACCATTAAAAAGGAGCTATTAGCAATTGTCTTTACCTTTCACAAGTTTCAATCTTACTTAGTAGGATCCAAAGTCATCGTTTATACCGACCACTCCACCATCAAATATCTTTTGAGCAAGCAAGATGTCAAGCCTAGGTTGATTCGATGGATACTACTTTTACAAGAGTTTGACCTAGAGATAAAGGACAAGAAAGGGACAAAAAAATTGGTCGCAGACCATTTATTAAGGATGAGACAAGAATCACATGATAGGGAGGAGGATGACTACCGATCGACGACTCCTTCCTAGATGATCAGTTGTTAGCCATTGAAAGATTGGATACGCCATGGTATACGGACTTCATCAACTACATAGTGTGTGGAGTTTTGCCTCTGGATCTGATCTATCAACAATAAAAAGTTCTTTACTGACTTGAAGTATTACTTCTGGGATGAACCGTTTCTATACAAATAGTGTGTTGATAGGATGTTTAGGATGTGTGTTCCGGAAGATGAGGTTACAAGTATTCTCCATCATTGCCAGCCATCTTCTTACGGGGGACATGCAAGCACTTCAAAGATAGCTGCAAAAGTTCTACAATCAGGTTTTTATTAGTCGAATCTTTTTCGGGATGCAAAATAGTTTGTGATATCTTGTGATAGCTGTCAGAGGACCGGGAACATTTCAAAGTGACACGAGATGCCTTCACACTGCATCTTGAAAATTGAGGTCTTTGATGTGTGGGGGATAGACTTCATAGGACCGTTTTCGCCATCGTGTAACAACAAGTTCATCGTAGTGGTAGTGGACTATGTCTCCAAATGGGTAGAAGCGATAACATCCCCCACCAACGATGCTAAAGTGGTTGTGAAACTATTCAAGAACATTATCTTTCCAAGGTTTGGGGTGCCACAAATGGTAATTAGTGATGGCGGTTCACACTTCATAGAAAGAAAATTCGATGCTCTTTTAAGAAAGTATGGGGTCACTCATAAGGTTGTCATTCCATACCATCCCCAAAGTAGTGGTCAAGTGGAAGTTTTAAATTGTGAAATTAAGAGTATATTGGAGAAAACAGTTAATCGTTAGAGAAAAGACTAGTCTATGAAACTCCCAGATGCCTTATGGGCCTATCGAATTGCTTACAAAACACTCATAAGCATGACACCGTTCAAGATGGTTATGGAAAATCGTGTCATCTCCTAGTTGAGTTAGAGCATAAGGCGTATTAGGCTATCAAGCTACTCAATTTTGATAGGAAGATCACAGGGGAGAAAAAAAGCTTCAACTTCATGAGCTAGATGAGCTACGATTAGATTCCTATGAGAATGCTCACATTTACAAAGAAAGGACTAAACGACGACACGATAAGAATATCCTTTGAAGAGAGTTTAATCAAGGAGATATAATGCTACTTTTCAAGTCTCGTTTGAAGCTTTTTCTGGGCAAGCTCAAGTCTAGGTGGTCTGAACCTTTTCAAGTCCGTGAGGTCTTTCCTAGTGGAGTTGTTGAAGTTTAGAGCAAAACAACGAGATCTTTCAAGGTGAATGGGTAACGATTGAAACACTATATTATAGGGGAATGAAACGAGAAAAGGGTCATTTATACCCTTTCTGATCTACCTTCTTCAGAGAATTAAGAGCAAAAGGGGTCGAGCTCAGGACCATAAACGAGCGCTTCTTGGGAGGCAACCCAAGTTTTCCTCCACTCTAGTTCTTTTATTTTACCTTATTTTATTTCATTTTAATTTTGTTTATTACTTTTATAGGCAATTGGATCGGCACAAATTTAACTTATAATACTTTCAATCATACAGTTACAAAGAAGGGAAGACATGGCATAACTAAGGAATGATAAACAAAAAAACTACAGAGAAAGGAGTTAAAAATAGAGCAGCTTACTCTACCACACCCAGGGGTGTTATCCGCCACACCCCTGGCTCACTGGATATAGAAAAAGGAACACTCTACCACACCCAGGGATGGTGTCCACCACAACCTTGGCTTGCTAGATACAAAAAAAGACCAGACCCTACCACACCCAGGTGTGGTGTCTACACACCCACAGCTCAATGAAACAAAGAAAACGCTTAGAAGTGCCCAGACCCCCACCCCCACCTTTCATCCTCTTTGACCTAATCCCAACCACCGCTGCCCCTCTTCTTTCTTCATCGCAACCACCACCGCCTCCCATCCTTCACCACCATCGCTGGCTAACAAACACCTCCACCGCCGCCTCATTCTCACCATGCAACTAGCACCAGACCACCTTCCCCTCTTTGACCTAACCATCCCCCTCCGACCCAGCGGCCACTCAAGTCCTTCGACCCAACTTCGATTTTGTCGCAGAACACCACCACCATCTCGTGCCACACAATGACTAGCCGCCACCATCAACCGTCATTCGAATTGCTGTCACTCTCGTTCAGTAGACTAAAATGGACCTAAACACCGACAGACTAGTCAGGGAGCATCAACTTCTAAATCACGATGACAAAAACGTAACCCCCGCCCAAATCCTTATGGTATAGAATTTGTCGATGCACAACAACAATCTAGGTAAAATATACTGGTTAAGCATGAAATTTTAAATACCTGCTACTTGGATGAGACTTGCTTGTGTGAGCTAGGACTGTGGGAAGATGTTTCACACCTCCTAAGATGGGTTGGTTGGATAAATTTTGTAGAGGCTAAACATCCCACGTACGAGCATATTACTCTTGAGTTTTTGAGTTCTCTTGATACTGTTTTATTTAATGGTGAGGGAGTAAAAGAAGGGAAAATCACTTTCAGGCTATTTAACCAATCCCACACACTTACATTAGGCTAATTAAATGAGATATTTGGTTTTCAGAGTGTAAGGCTAGAAATGTCCTTAAACATTTTAACTTGACCCCCTTTTGGACTTCCATCGCACGCTCTACCACTCAAAGAACTTATGATCCTTCAATGCTAAGGGACTTTGCTATTTATAACCCATGCTTTAGATATTTATAGAGGTTCATGGCTTTCACCATTTTTAGTTGAGGCGAGAGCGATGGAGTCATGTGTCAGAGAGAACTCTACCTCTTATGTGCCATGATCGAGGGATGCAAGGTTCACACAGGAGCTTTTATGATTCATCATATGTGTTATGCAGTGAGAGAAACGAGTGGAAAAATTGTGTTTGGTGGCTTGATTACCACCTTAACTTATAGGATGGGTTTAGGGGAGCTCATAGAGGGACTTTATCCTTTAAACCCTAGTGCGTCCATTAACCTTGATGCTTGTCTTCATATGAAATTGATTAGCCATAAGGGCAATAGGTTATGGTTATATTTTCAGGATAATTATCTTTTCCCACTCCCTGATCCTGATCGCATGACTATCCATGTTCACGCCAATTGGTGCTACTTCACATCTAATTTTGTGAATTGTGATAGTCACGAGGTTGTGCCAGTAGAGGATGCTGTCATAGTACCCCCGATCCCTATCCAAGCTTAGCCTGATAGGGGAGCTAGCTCTTCCTAACACTCTGATTGGTCAGCGAAGTTATCAGCTATCATATTTCCCTTGCCTCCCTTACTAACCATGGAGGTGCCATCGAGCAAGAGCAACAATGTCAAGAACAACTCCTAGACTCTATGCACCACATGATATAGTCTTTTCATGAGTGGCAGCTTTGCCAGGATGCCTCCGTTACACCTCCTTCTGACCAGTGAGTTGGTATGTCCCCTGCACCCTTACATGATCATTTACATCCTACTACATTGGGGAAAATGTAGATATTAAGCTTGGGGTTATGGGTTGTTTATGTATTGATTGCCTAATCATGATTGCCTGTTTTTGTTTTATTTTTATTTTTCTTTGCTTTGTTTCCTCTTTAAAAAAAGGAAATGATCTCTTGATGATGACATGAATCCTTAACCTTTATAAATCATTAAACTAGATAGATGTTCATTAATAGGGACTAGACAACTTTTAATCCACCTTTCAATTGATTCTCGAAGGCTTTTGATTGCAAGTTAACAATATGGGAGAACCAGACTTGAATGTTCTCTTGTCATATAAGATTTAACATTTATGTGGCTAGCATCATAACCATTACTCTATTGAGACAAGAGGGAAATTAAATTTGGTAGACAAATAAAATCGGTGAGATCTTGAGCCTAAAATTGGATGCATTACATGTCCAATCATGATTTTCTTTTCTTGTGTGATATTCTCCAATGGTGTTGGATACTAGAACTTGCATTGAATCTCTTCTAGGCCACATATAACTTTTGTATGCATAAAAGGTGATTGAGCCACATATATTTTTTGTTCATAGTCTATATTAGCCAAACAGCCTACCATGCGCTATTGTTCCCTTTGATTAGCCCCTTTGAGCCTATGTGCCTAATTTTCGTTAATTTAACCCACATATGTAACCTTTAGACCCGATTGTATTCCTTACCATTGCCTAAGCTAGTGGAGCATAATTTCTGATATAATGGGTTATGTGAGTAATGAGGTGTAAGTTTGGGGGTGTGCAAGGAGGTGTTTGCTTCTTTTTTATTCTCATTAATTTGTAAAAAAAAAGATGAATAACGTTTCTTTTTTATGGTGTATGTAATTGTGGGTGTTGAAAGAATTCATAATGGCATACTAAAGGGAGTTGTTGGAAGAAGTTCTTTGACAGATGATGGAGTTTGTGTGGATGTCATTGATCTTACTTTAAGATCTAATCTTTTACAATTATCGCTCTACTAGTGATAGGATTTCAACTATTAACAATCACATTTTATTATAATTTTATACCCTCATTATCTATTTTATATGAATATGCCATTAATAATTGTTTTTATCTTTAATTGCAGGTTAATGAAGAATAAAGCCAAAGACCTCTTATCTCAACAAAAACACATGAATTAAATGAAGTACACAAGCAAGAGCTAAAAAGCCCAAGCCGAAAATCAAGTCGAGTAGCCTGTAGAAACCGAAGAAAATAAAAAAATTAAATATGAAAAAAATGTATTCAAGATAGTTGGCCGCAAAGAAACGACGATATCTCCCAATCCGGAAGGCGGAATTTAACATATAATATATGAAAATCACCTATCTCGATGAGACGAAGCCAATCGTGAAGTTAAAATTTTTATTGGAGCATCGATGCTAGAATCGATGCGGGCATCGATGCCTGTATCGATGCGGGAATCGATGCCTGTATCGATGCGGGCATCGATGCCTGTATCGATGCGAAGTCATCCAGAATTCATCAACGGCGAAAATTGCATTCTTGGGGCTCAAGTTTGATCCAAGAACTCTTATTCACTGATGTTTACTATAAATAAGGGTTGAGAGTGAGGGGTTAGAGGTGTGAAAATTTTTGTAACTCCTTTTGGAGAGGAGGGCTACTCTTAATTGAGAATACTGTAGGCATCGAAAATTGCCAATAGGTCCCTACTCACAGCTTGGTATTAACGATCGACGATCGGACGACGCTACCCAGTTCACAAGAGCTCAAATGACACCGGTGAGCGATTGAAGCAAACCGACGGATGACGTGATCCGACAGAATGTCAGAATCACGAGGATACGGGTTGACCGAAAACCCCGCAATCACCGCAATTGGACCAACGCCCGCTATGCCCCGATCACCCCACGGATAATCCAACCATTGGGCCTTATAGAGCTCGCCGTCACGATTCCAATGTATCCGAAATCACTCAAATCCGAGTTCGGACGAAAAGTCAACGGCGAGTCAACGGCAGGACAACGGCAGAACAACGGCACAGCCTCGGACTGCGTTGAGACACCCAAATGGGCCTCGGCAGGCCCGAGACACCCCTTGGGGTGTCTCGGCCAGGGCCGAGACACCCCCTAGGGGGTGTCTCACATCAGCCCCCCCCTCTCCTTGTGGCTATAAATAGCCCCCTTGGCCTCCTTTGTGAGGGGCTCTTGATTTTGGCTCTCAATTCAAGGCTGAATTATCTTAGCCAAGGATTGTTCTGCAAGAGAGCGGCGAAGCCCTGCCGGAGTGAGGAGTCAGAGTCTGCAAGATAGCGGCGAAGCCTTGCCGGAGCACGGAGTAAGGCGTTCTTCATCAGCACCCTTCATTCACCCCCTTCTGTTCCTTGGTGTTGCCCTTCGCAGGCGATACTGAGAAGAGCTATTATCTCGCGTTAGCCGAGATATACGCTTTAAACTTCTAGATCTCACGCAGATCGACGAAGTTCTGTTTCTATATCCCTCTGCGGATAGACGAAACTCTGCCGGATTGTACCGGAAAGGATCTTGAAGAGTCGGCGGTCCACGGATATCGACGTCCCCGTCACAGGCCAACAACCCACGCAAGCGAGACCGTACCAAACCGGGATCTCGTGTTTATTTTCGTTAAAGTTGTAACCCTTTTGTTTTCATTTTATCCTGTTGTAACGCTCAAAGTTGTAACAGATCTCGAAAAAGAGAACATCAATGAAAACAACAACTTTTATCGGAAACAAAGACCTTCCAAATTTGTAACTTTTGTTACAATTAATAAAATAATTTTTTTCACCACTTTTAATTTTTCTCTTCTTCTCTTTGTTGGATAATGAAGATGAAGATGGAGAATAATTTGAAAATTTATTTTTCTTATTTCTCTTTTATTGCTTATAAGTTTAGATTTATTTTCATGCTTGTAATTAGATTTTATTTTCTTGTTTAAATAGCCAAGAGGCTAGAACCCTCTTGCCTTAGATTTATTTCATGCTTATAGATTAGATTTATTTTCTTACATTTAATTCTTACAATTTACTTTGTAGTTTAGATTTTGTAATTTATTTTTTAGTTAGATTTTAATTTCTTACACTATACACCTTGAGGCTAGAGCCCTCTTGGGTTTAGTTTTTCTTTTTGTTTATTTTTATTTTCTTTTTTTCGCCTTTAGGCTAGGATCCTCTAGGGAATTACCTTTTTTTAAGAAATGAATTCAATTCTAGATTACCCATATCTTTAATTGAATCCGCTATCTTTACATTCTTGATTTTTATTTGTTCTTGATTTTTCCTTCTTGCCTTGTTGATCACATTTATATTATCACTTCCACTCTCAAATATATTCATTTACACAATCATTTTTATTCTCTCCATCTCTCCACAATCATATTCACTCATCACTCCTATTTTTCACGCACAAAACATAAGAACTGGTTTTATATTTTCTCCTACAAAACACCTTCCTCGTGGATCGATATCTTTATACTATAACTTGACACGATTGTACACTTGCAACATTTTTAGTACATGTTTATATCGCATCAAGTTTTTGGCGTCGTTGTTGGGGAAGGTACTTAAATAGGTTTTAATTATTTTGGTTCTTTAACTTGTGTGTTTATTGTGAAGGAAACACTTGGGGCTTGAAGATCGCGGATTTGAGAACTAGGATTTGAAGATTTGCTTGTAGGTAATTCTTCTTCCTAGAATTTTTAATTCCACCCTTTAGCTACTTCTTCACAATTAGGACTTTAAAAAATAATTTTATTTTTGTTGACCATAATAAAATTCACCCTCCACTTAAACATTTACTAACAAGATAATAAATTCAAATAATTTCCCCCTTCTCATTTGTTTGATTATTAACCCTGATTTTAAAAAAAGATTTTTTTTTCTTTTCCATCCTTTTTAGTTGCTTTTAATTCATAGGGTTGCATTTCATATTGTTAGTAGGAATTCACCAAGTGATTTGAGCATCTTGATTTGGCACACATTTAAAAATATTTCTAAGGGCAAAACCTAATATTCAAGATAAGGTGAGGGATTTCATCATCCTTCCCTTAGCCCAAAAATCACTAATTCCTCGCTACACCACCCAAGCCTAATAAAACTCATTAGACGTTAGCCCTAAGGATTCGAGCTCAATAAGGAACAAAGAATCCTTAAGTGAACCGGTTTAAGTTTTTTTTGGATTAGTTAGTATCTAAAGCAAGGTTTAGGGGTTGCGTAAAGCGCTCCGTAAGGAACGAGGTACTTAATTGATCTCTGATCACCCTCTAGTACTATCCTTACCTGGCTAACTACCCGGGTAAAACTTTAATCTTTTCACTTTAGGAGTTTTTGGTTAGCAGCTAGTCTAGTTGAGTTAGGCTTAACCCTAGAGTTAGAGTGATTGAAAAGTGATTGATTTGATTTGTTTTAGTTAGGATTTTTCTTTCTCATAAAAAAACTAATTTTCTTTCTTTTCTAAAAAAAATTGCCTTGGTTTATGCGAACTTAGGTTAGGGATAATTCTCATCGTTTATTTCGTTTTAAACCAATCATAGAAATGGCGTATCCTAATCCACCCGTTCTTCAAGATATGTGCTATCCTATTAGGAATGTAATCCCCTCTTGTATTAGGCTCCCCAAAACAAATGGAATAAATTTTGAGCTTAGACCGCATTACATAAACATGCTTCCCAAATTCCTTGGAAATAAAATAGAAGATGTATATATTTTTATCTTGGAATTTGAGGAAGTGTGTATTATGATTAAAATGAGAGAATTAACAGAAGATGCGATCAAACTCAGATTTATTCCATTTGCTTTCAAAGACAAAGCAAAAAAATGGCTGTATAGCTTACCCGTAAATTCCATCACTACTTGGGAGGAATTTATTACCATTTTTCTTAAGAAATTTTTTCCTATCCATAAAATGGTGAAGCTAAGAAACAGTATCATGAATTTTAAAATTATCTCGGGAAAACCTTTTTGGAAGTATTTTGACCGATTTAAAGATCTTCTCATCCAATGTCCTTATCATGGTTTAGAAAAATGGTGATTATGCCAAATAATTTATGAGGGAATAGATTATTCTGCAAAACTTCCTTAGAATCAATGTGCCACGGGGATTTTATGAGGAAAAATGCCGACGAAGCTTGGGAATTTCTAAAGAGTCTATCCGAGAAAACAATGCAATGGGAACACTATGATGATAGGGTTTCATCAGTTCCCCATTCTAAGTCTAGTGGTCTTTCCTTTGAGTCAAAAATTACTTCTGAAGCGAAGATGGCGACAATTCTGCGGAGGTTAGAAGCCTTAGAAATTAAAGAACAAGCTCCAACTCAAATCAATCATGTTTCTGCCCTAGGATGTCATAATTGTCAGTCTCCTACCCACGTTTCAGAGGAATGCCCTCTCCTAGGAAATAACAATACATTAAGACAGAGTAATACTGCATTCTAGCACCCTAGAAATGATCCATTTGTTGGCCCTTTTGTTTTGATGATGATTTGTCAAATAATTTATATCTAATCTATTTTCCAGTATTTGTGTTTATCTTTACAGGTAATTCAACACACATCAATCAAGCGTTAAAGATTCAAGTTCATATGCGTGGAGTTACCTAGGTATTAGTTTGGTTCACTTACATATATTGTATGATTATATCTAAGCTCAATATATGTACACTTAACACGATTTTTGACGTTTTCTATCATATAATTGATTTTTCATCAAACGTTGTTACAATAACTTTTATCTCATGTTTACAGCTCTTTCATACTTTATTATATACATATAATACATGCATAATATATATATACATATTTACAAAGCTTATGTCAATTTTCGTGTTCACGAAAA
>BQKN01063999.1:0-12228 GCA_022839385.1 Asparagus kiusianus
AAGCACTAATTATCATGCTAGTTATCTTGTGAGGACTTTTGGGTTCCTGTGAAATTGTATTTTTGGTTAAGCAGTTATTCTTTATTCTGTTTAACATAACTATTATCCAGCTCAAAAATATAGTTATGCATATGCAATAATATGATGAAGGATAATGTTTTACAGCAACTAACCAAGATTATATTTTAGTTAAGCACTAATTATCATGTTAGTTATATTGTGAGGACTTTTGGGTTCCTGTAAAATTATATTTTGGGTCAAACCACTAATTTTTAATTTTGTTTTACATAACTACTATCCAACTCGAAAATATAGTTATGCATATGCAATAATATGATGTCTATACCATTATAAAAGAGGATTGTTATGTTAAAACTTTTGATTTCCTTTTATACCCTCTCAATTTTAATAATTCTCAATAAATATAAGTATTAAAGTTTGTGTGGGTCTAATGACTATTAGGTTCCCTTGAAATTATGTTTTTGGTTAAGCACTAATTATCATGTTCGTTATCTTGTGAGGATTTTTGGGTTCCCGTGCATTTGTATTTTTGGTTAAGTAGTTATTCTTAATTTTGTTTAACATAACTACTATCCAACTCGAAAATATAGTTATGCATATGTAATAATATGATGAAGGATAATGTTTTAGAGCAACTAACCAAGATTATATTATGCCAAGGTCTCTTTATGTATGTAGAAAGACACAATTTTCATCTTGACTAAGTTAAATATGAGAAATATTTGACCAATAATTTCTTCATGTTCTTTATATAGAAGAATGGAGAACTCAGTTGTAGTTATACCATAGAACTGTGCCTAATGTTGTACAAATTCTATGCAATGTGCTAATATAATAGCTAACTATTCAGATTTGGACTCTCATGAAAGGAGAGAATGAGTACTAAAGAGTAACTTCTAGAAAAAAATATAGGAGGTGGATAATCAAATTATTTAAAGAAATACAAAGTCAATAGTAAAGTTTAATTACAAGATATTGAGGGTTAAATAAAAATGATGTGTGCTCAATTTAACAATATAGGAAATTAGATAACGTTAAAATATTCTTGAATTTATAATCTAAAACAAACCACTACATAAAATATGCCGAGTCCAGATCATAAGGATACTTTTTGGTGGTCATTTTCTTCATAAGAAACTTATTTTGACACAATATTAGAGTGGATCCCTAAAGGTTTTGCTGTTTTGAGATAACCAGCTAATACTTGTTTATTAAATTATAAATTTAACATTAAAAACTAATTTAATAACATATATTAATTTATAACTGTATCATGCATCAGGTGCGTTCCAAATATGGCATACTAGTTTGTACAAACGAGGGTTAAAACATACGTATATAACATTACTGGAGTTACATTTGATTACAAGTACACCTTATTCCAGCTGATACTATTAGAATTCCAATTATAAATGTCAATCAGAGCACAATTTGAAGAGCATTAGCAAGAGCGATAGTAAATACTTCACTCGACATGATGACGGTGAGCATGTCTTCAATTATGCAGCAAAAATATCATTAATATAACTATTTCAATCAAAATATTTTTCTCAGATTACACGGTGGGGAGTCTCGCTCCATAAATTAGCCGTATAGCCGCACTCCTGGATTTTGAAACACCTTTGTGCTGCAAACCAAATTGCTGAGTTAAAGCATGTTAAACAATGCATACAGAGATGACAGTAAAACTGTAAAATGATAAGAGATTAAACTGTCGCTGGAATTAGCTGTAACCTCTTCATCTCCGCCTAATATATAGATTTGTTTTGCATGAAATGAACAATTGAAACTATAACACCCGCTAGATGTTGAAACACAGAGCCTTTTGGAAATAGAAAATGTTCAAATAAATTGATTCTACAAAAGCATACCATTGAGAAATGAACTTGAAGCATACAAAAGGTTCTGAAAACAAAAACATCATTGTGCTTCTGTTCACACTGGATGCAGAGAGATTAGTGAAATTACTACAGAACTGCAAATAAACAGACAAATATTGGCTATATCTTAAAATAACTAAATCCATTTGCACATGCAGAATGCAGGGAGAATGACTTATAGAGCCAAATAATGTTGAGCAGCTTAGAATCTTAAGGCACGTCTTCTTAGGACTCCAGAATTAGTGTGTGCTCCCAGCCTAGGTCTTAAAGTATGTCTTCTTAGGAATCCCGAATTTGCGCGCGCGCGTGCTAGCACGCGTGTTTTTCTTGTTTTGATAACGCAACCTTTCCTGTGGGTCCGATCCTGAATTATAGACCAACTTGGGAGACGGTGATGCAGTCTTCTCCGTAAGTTTATATTTAAGCTTTTAGGTAATAATCAAGAAAATGATGTATACGCATGCTTCTGCGTCTCCAACATATGTTATAAATTTTGTTCGTCTTAACAGTCTAAGAGATATGAGGGTGATGTCACTGTATTCTTCAAATTGGATCACTAATAACCAACAATGTTATTCATGATTGTGCTTGACTTCATTTCTACAGGTTACAATGAAAAACAATCAGAAAAAATGTTCTGTATTGCCATGAGTAGCAGCTGGCAGGACTTCCTTTGTAAATTTATGCCTTTCTCAAATCATCTAGTATAACTTCCATCAAACTATGATTTGAGGACATGAGCACAAATGTCAAATTAAAAAAATGGATAAGGTATTAAGGTGTCTCAGACACAGTTTTTCAAGTCTAGACATATTTCTTTTTTATTTAAGTTTGAATTTATGTATATGTTTGAGTTTGGTATTTGTCTACTGGAGGACCATACATCAAGAAAAGTTAGAAAATAGTTAATTTTCTGTGAATTTCAATATGAGAGGCAAACATCATTGACATCATATACCTAATTGCTTGATGAGGGAAAAAATCTTACATCCTATGCCTAATTCCATATGTTCTGGGAAAATGAAGTAGATAAGTTGATAAAAGTTGACACACATAATATTTGAGGTGTCATACAGAGATAGACATGTAGACGTAAGAATTTTAGGAAGAATCTTTCCCCTACTAAATGTAGATATTTTGCTTTGTGTGTTTAATGCCTCAATATTAGTGTTAAATTAAGTATTGAGTATTGGGTTAATGGGCTATTACCCGTTAACCTTAACCCTATTTGTATGGCTATATATATCTCTCTTATTACCTCAATAAACAATATTAGGGCTTTCTCTATTCTCTACATGGTATCAGAGCAAGAAACCCTAGCCGCCACAAATGCCTTCCCAAAACCGCCGCCTCTGCACCACTACTAGCCGCCGCCCCCTCCCCTTTTGCCGCACCACCGGCTGCCGCCCTCTCCTCCTTTGTCGCCCCTCCCTCTATAGCCACAATCCCCCTACCCGCTGTCACACCCCTGCGGCCGCACCGCCCCCACCTACAGCCGCCTTTCCTGCTGCACCCCCCTGCCGCACCGCCCTGCCCACCCGTTGCCCATCCTCCTGCCGTTGTCCACCCACTGCCACCCACTGTCGCACCGCGCCCCCCTGCAACGTGTTGCCTATTCCCTCGACATCTCAGTCTTCGAACTGATGAGATGACGATTGTATCCCTCGACATTTCAATCATAGAACTGATTAGAGGAAGAGTGTCTATCTCACATTGTTGAGATATTTCACTTTTATTCTTGTTTCATTCGAGAAACAAGAATATAGAAATTGAGCCTTAGTGCAAATAAAAGCCAGGGCTCTCTCCCTCTGGTGATCTCGCCTACGCGGCGTGAGGGCATGACTATCTACCACTCTGTCTCTAATCTTGCTCATGATCTGCTCTTAGTTTATGTTTCAAGAACGGATCTCTACTACTAATCTGCCTATTTGACTACTATCTGTCTCCTATTGTTGCTCAAAAATAAAAAAAATGACTACTACTTTGATGTCGGACATCTCCTCCTCTACTACTCCTATTGTTGTTGGTGAGACCTCTGCACCCAAGGTAGTCTTAGGGACTACTATTAAATTGAATGGTGTAAACTATCTGCTCTGGGCATAAGCTTTCTGCATCTTTATTGGCGCTCAGAGCAAACTACCACATCTTCTGGCATCTCCACCACCAACCTCAGATCCATCCTACAGTTCATGGCTCTTATCTGATTATTGGGTTATAACTTGGCTTCTCAACAGTATGGAAGCACAGATCAGTAGCAGCGTTATGTTTTTAACCACTGTGAAGGAGATGTGGGACAGTCTAAAGATTATGTACGAGAATGAGAAGAATGTTTCCCGTGTATTTAAAATTTATGAGCGACTGTTTGCGCTCAAACAGGGAGATAAGTCAGTTCCGAAATTTTTTGGTGAATTGAAGGTACTGATAGACAAACTAGAGATGCATCAGCCTGCAATAGCTGATGCAGCGACGCTATTGGGGTATCGCCGAGATCTGACAGTGTCCAAATTTCTTTCTGGATTGCATCCTACTTTACAGTCCCAGGTGAGAGGACAAATATTAGGTAGCGATACCATTCCCTCACTGACTGCTACATTCTCCAGAGTCATGCAGGTCTCTACTGATGTTATTTCTGATACTACTGCACCATCTTCACCTACAATGGATCAGTCTGCCATGTTCTCTGGTCGGGGCAGAAGCCGCGGTCGTGGTCGTGGCCGTGATTCAGGGGGAGGACGTGGCTCCTTTGGTGGGAGGCCAAGTGAATCTGATAAGGGCTCATGTCAGTGTAGTCACTGTGGGAGAACCAATCATATTTCTAAGAAGTGCTGGGAGAAGTTTGGTCGTCCTCAGTGAGCCCAGGTAGCTGATACCGAATCGACTCACCCATCTATTTTTGCTACTACTTCTAGTGGTCCAGTTGTTACTGCTCCTACTGTTCAGATTTCTCAGGCAGATTATGAGAGGTTACGCCAGCTAGAACTCTCTCAGAACATTCATTCTGCTACTCATGCATCATCTTCAGGTATGGATGCTTACATAACTTCTTCTCATAAACCCTGGGTACTAGATTTCAGAGCCTCATCTCATATGACAGATATAAAGGATCACTTTGTATCTTTACATCTTTCTGATAAGTTTCCTTCTATCCGCATTGCTGATGGTACTCTTTTTCCAGTTCGTGGTGATGGAGTAGTTCATGCTACTTCCTCTTTAAAACTAACTGATATGTTATATGTTCCTAAATTTTCTGTTAGCCTATTATCCATTAGCAAGTTTATAAAACAAAATAACTATAAAGTCACATTCTTTCCATCTTATTGTGTTTTTCAGGACCTAGCAACTGGGATGAAGATTAGTTCGGGGCATAAGAGAGGAGGTAGTACTATTTGGACGACAGTGTGCCAGAGGCTAGTCTTGTTGCATCACAGTCTGACTCTACTTTATTGTGGCACTGGCGTCTGGATCATCCTTCACTACAAAAACTTAGATCGGTAGTTTCTGTTCAGTCATCTATTTCCTCTTTAGGTTGTGAGTCTTGTGAACTGGATAAGCATCATCATGCTACTTTTCAGAGTCGAGTCGATAAACGTAGTACCTTTGCTTTTGAGTTGGTTCATTCTGATGTCTGGGGTCCTTATCGTGTTCCCTCTGTGAAAGGTTTTCAATATTTTATTATCTTCGTTGATTTCTCTCGCATGACGTGGCTTTATCTGTTTAAAGAGAGGTCAGAGGTCTCGCACATTATTGAACTCTTTTATAATGAAATAAAAACTCAATTCTCTATTTCTGTTCTTCGTACTGATAATGCTTTGGAATATATGAAAGGTGATGTTTTAAAATTTTGTGCTCTTAATGACATTATTCATCAGACTTCTTGCTCTCACACTTCACAACAAAATGGAGTTACTGAGAGGAAGCATAGGCATATTCTAGATGTTGCTAGAACAATGATGATACATATGAATATTCTAAAGTATTTGTGATCTGATGCTGTTCTCACTGTAAAATATTTGATTAATCACATATCTTCCTCTGTCCTTGATGGTTTAATACCATTCAATTGTCTTTATCCTGATAAAAAATAATTCTCTATGATTCCCCGTGTCTTTGGTTCTACGTGTTTTGTTCAGGATTTAACTGCTTGTTTGGATAAGTAGTCTTCTAGATCCATCAAATATGTTTTTGTTGGATATTCTCGTACTTAAAAAGGGTATAGGTGTTATCATCCATCCACCAGAAAATATTTTATCTGCTGATTTCACTTTTTTGAGTCTGTCCCATATTTTTCATCTGCTTCCACTACTATTGGGTGTCCAAAGGTACCACTAGCTTCCTCTGCTCCTACTATTATTCCATTACCTGCTCTTGTAGCTTCTGCACCGAAGCCTCTACTGACATACTCTCGTCGCCCGAAAGTACATGCCCCTGAATCTGCTCCTGCTGAATCTTCATCTCCAGCTGTCGATCCATCTCATGTTGAGACCTCTATTCCTTCTGACTTGGATATCCCTATTGCTCTTTGAAAAAGTAAACGATCTTGCCCGAAATATCCTATCTCTCTTTTTATCTCTTATGACCGTCTCAACCCATCATTTTGTTAGTTTGCTTTGTCCTTGTCCACTGTATCTATACCCAGGTCATATGAGAAAGCTATGTTAGTACCAGCTTGGAAGCAAGCTATGGATGAGGAAATGAATGTACTACTTTCTAGAGGAACTTGGGACTTAGTTTCTCTTCCTACTGGAGCGACTGTGATTGGTTACGAATGGGTGTATACCCTGAAATATCGCCCCGATGAGTCTGTTGACGGTTACAAAGCTCGCCTGATTGCTAAAGGTTATACCCAGACATATAGCGTCAACTATTTTAAAACCTTTTCTTCCGTCGCTCGTCTCAACTCCATCAGAATTCTTTTCTCTCTAGCTGTTAATATGGATTGGGCGATGCGCCAACTAGATGTGAAGAATGCTTTCCTTTATGGTGATTTGGACGAGGAGGTTTATATGAAGCAACCTCCTGGGTATGTTGGTCAGGGGGAGAATATTATCTTCAGGCAAAGAAAGGCCATCTCTGGGTTAAAGCAGGGTCCTCGAGCTTGGTTTGATAAGTTCAGCAAGGTTATTTCTAATGTTTGTTTCCAACGATGTCAGTCTGATCATTCTGTCTTTCTTCGACGCACAACAACTGGTTTGTCTATTTTAACCGTATATGTTGATGATATTCTGCTGACTGGGAGTGACTATGTTGCCTTAGCTGAGACTAAGGAGTATCTAAACCGTCATTTTGTCACTAAGAACACGGGAAAGCCAAAGTATTTTCTTGGGATTAAATTTGCATATCAAAAGCATGACCTGTTGTTATCCCAAAGAAAGTATGTGCTAGATTTACTAGAAGAAACAGGTCTCTTGGAATGCAAACCTGCAAGTGCTCTAATGGAGGCAAATGTTGATTTGTGACGTGATGATACCTCTCTACTAGATGATGCTGGACAATATAAGAGACTAATTAGGAAGCTAATATATTTGACAGTTACCTGATATTACTTGTGCAGGTGTACTGAGCAGGTTTATGCACAAACCTAGAGAGGTTCATTGGACAGCAGCTCTGAAAATTTTGACATATGTCAAGAGTTGTCCTGGCAAGGGATTACTATATAAGAAGCATGGGCACTCATATTTCGGCTTTCTCTGATGCTGACTACGCAGGAGACATGGGAGACCGAAAGTCAACCTCGGGATTCTGTACTTTTGTTGGAGGTAATCTTATGACTTGGAGAAGCAAAAAACAAGATGTAGTATCACGATCTAGTGCAGAGACCGAATATAGAGCAATGGCTCACACTGCTTGTGAGATGGTGTGGCTACGAAAGTTTATGACAGAGTTTGATTTTGTTCAGCCTGGACCCATGCTAATGCATTGTGACAACTAGTCTGCCATTTATATTGCACAGAATCCTATGTTTCACAAATATCCTTAGATTGGAATTTTTCCCTTATAATATCACCACCAACATATATTTGTTTCAATTTGAAAAGATGGTTAGGGTATTTTCTCTTATCTTTTCAGTTAATACAATATAGTTGGCATTTAAGGTTTGACTTTTAGTTATGAAGATAATTTTTGTTGATATTTTAGTCAGATAGAATATTTGTTTCTATCTTTTGGCATTAGGTTTCTTTTTTAATTAAGTGTATTGTTCCTTTTGAGAACAGGTATTGATTAATGAAATTTGATTATTGAGACCTCTCTTTGAAGCATGTGAGTTGCTATGTGTGAAGCCCTTATTTCGAAGGTTAGATGTCCGTGAGTGAATGCAATCTAACTCTATTGCCTTTATTTTTTATCTTTAGTTTTCTTACATTCAAAGTCCCCTCCAGAAAAATACAAAAGCCTCCAAACATCCATTGTTTCCAAAGCAAGCAATCAGCAAGGCGGAATTTTTTGGCCTACTGTTCATCCATGAACAGTAAGCCACTAACCCATTATGAACAGTAGCCCTTCTCAATTTTCACATACCATATGCGACCGCTAATGCCCTCGATGAGCCCTTCCCCTCCGCTACCAATCATCCTTATTAGGGGTGAGTAGTGAGCTGGGTTAGCTCATTGGCCTGATCGTTCATCCTGCAGTTTAGCCCAGCCAAATCCGACCCACTATGGGGCTAGACAAGTTCGGCCAACTTCTAGAACGGGCCACAGAAGCTAGTTGGGCTGGCCCCCAGCCACATGCGAGCCAACAGCCCGCTTGGCCGACATAGACCAATGAGCGGGCTAGGCCAGCATGCGACCGGATTAGCCTGCTTCTCTTGTCCCCTGGGCTCATTAGGGGTAAAAATTAGTGCTAAGTATGGAGAATGAGGGCAATACTATAAAGTTTATGTGGAGCTTAAGGAAATGAGAATCAAAGACGTGGCCATTGAGGGGAAGATTCCCTCTTGCCCCCCTCCCCCACCCCTCATCCCCAAAAGAAAAAATAGAAGTATTTAATTGTAAAGGAAGTTTTTTTGCCTTGTTTCATGTCATTCTATCATTTCTACGTCCACTAGAATTCTCAGAAAACTTTAAATTGCTCGAAGGCCGCGCAACTTTAATTTCCTCCACTGTTTTCCTACAAAATACCCATAATTATTTCATCTAACTACAATCTTATAAATATTTACGCCCTCATACTCGTTTATTTTCTCGTAAGTGGACCTTACAGCTATGGCTCATATGCCTCATCCTCATCACAATATTCTCCAGGTTCTCCTTTTATTGGCGGTCACTCTACTTCTGGTGTTGGAGGTAGCAGTTATTCACCGTGCTTACTCACAGTTCTATCCTTCTAAAATCGGCGGTAACAGACTAGCAGTACCTCCCTCCGCTATACTTATGCAGCTACGGGCGACTATGTTGTAGAACCGACAGGCACCATCCTTTTTTATCTATCTAGCGGATACTGCCGCCACGGCCCCTATCGTCCCTACTGCTAGATATTCACTTTCTATTTCCCTTGTGGAGTGGCAACAATTAACCGCTCCATTGCAAGACCCCTCTATTCCGGCTAAACATTCCATCTCTTATCCTCCACCTCTCCCTCCTCAACACCACAATACTCAGCACACTCAAGACACAGAAATTCCAAAAACACAACTGGGAAAAAACCGTGCAAATTTAAGAGCCGGGCACTAACCCTCTGAAGGGAAAGGAAAATTCAAACATAGAATCTTCCAAAGTGTGGGAACATTTTACTCAAGTTGAAGACCCTAACGACGAAAATAAGAGGACGGTTCATTGCAATATTCACAAAAAAGGTGTACAAATTCCCAAAGCAATGTGGTATCGGTGCCTTGAAGGGGCATCTTGACAAAACCATGCCCCGATTTGGAAGGCAAAACCGCAAGTCAATCTCAAATTGTCACAGGTATAGTGGGCTTTCTACTTTCAGGTTTAAACCAAACATTGCCAAGGAATACTTAGCATGATTTACTGCATACTCTGAGCTCCTTTTTTCTATATCTGAAAATGAGTTTTTCAAAAATAGTAGAACTACTTTTTTCCCTGAATATAACAAAATTAGCAGCAAAACAATCACAAGACGTATAAGGCACCTTTGATCGTACAGAAAGTCTTACATGCAGAGTACTCTGTCAGTAGTGGCTACAAAGATAGCTTTAACCTATGAAGTGTGGAAGTTACTCATATCGCAACCACTATATGTGTCACAACTCACTTTGTTGATGAAAATTGGGATTTACAAAAAAGAATCTTATCCTTCAAAAGATTTTAGTATCCCCATAATGCTCAAGCACACACAAGTCGCGATTACGATATTGAGAAAATTTTACTATCTCCTTCGACAGTGCCTCCGAAAACACTGCTTCAACTACACATCTTGTAGAGATATTAAAACCCATTTTACGAGGAAATCTTTTTTATCTTAATTGTGTATGTCATATTATTAACCTCTGTGTTTAGGACAATATGAAGTTTTTAAATGAGCATTTGCACAAGCTTCATGGTTTTATTCTTTGCATGAGTAGTGGTCCTAGAAAGGATTTTCTTTTAGAGATTGTTGTGCAGATTTCGGTTTGAGAAGAAGAATTCTTCCTATTGATATCAAGACTAGGTGGAGCTCCACATATTCCATGCTAAGGAAGGCCCTCCCTTACCGCGAAACAATGGATTATTTTATTGCAGGTGAGAACGTATCAGGTATTTTCATTGATGATTATGAATGAGAGCTTTATGATTCTTTTTTTTTTTTTTTGAATTCTTGGAGAAGTTTGAGGCTACTATGAGAACCCTTTCTGGTGTGTACTATATTACTATTAATTTAGTTCTTTACCATCTTAACAGTATTGCTGAGTTGTAGCGATAACCAATATCTTTCTAATACAAGAAAATAAATAGAGAGTTAAGTTTTCCAAATATTTTGAGGAATATCTTGCTTTTTTTTATCTAGCTACGATGAGGATAAAACTTGATAATTTGAACGAGATGATCAAAAAATTCTGCGAGAACAGGGGTAATCAGTGAGATGTTGATAATGTAGTAAAAGATATTAACGATACACTAGAGGGTACACTAGAGGGTAAGTTTTCAATATATAGAGATATTTTGTTCCAGATCCAGAGATTCTAGAGCCTCAACAAGAACCTCATCCTCCTCCAGCTCCGGAAAGAAAAAAAATCAAATTAGAAGTCAAGATTGGTTACAAGAACCAAAAAGAAGCAGACATCTAATACAAATGTGAGGGAGCATTGTATGTATTTGGAGAGTCTAAAAATACTTTTTGAGGGTTCTTGAGAATCATTCAATGTACTAGCATGGTGGAAAGGGAATCACAAAATTATCCTATATTTTCTACAATAGCTAAAGACTTCTAACCCCTTTCACTTCTACAGTTGCCTCTAAGAGAGTATTTTCCGCGGATGGACGAGTAGTTTCACAGTGGAGGGCACAACTGACCGCTGCACATGTAGAGATGTGTATTTGTTTGAAGGTTTGGTAAGATGAGGAAGAACTACAAGGAAGACGTGCTGCTTTCTTTCAACAGGAAGATGAAAAGAATGAAGAAAAATTGAGTCTTGTTACTGGTTAAGATTTTCTTCTTTTTTCTTTTTATTTCTATTTTCTTTTTTATAATTTGTTATAATTTATTTTTTAAAACTAGTGGAATAATTATTTGCTGCCCATGGATGTAAAATTTGCTTCGAACCATGTAAAATCTCTGTGTTTATGATGTTTCCCTCTATCATTATGTACAAATATAAAATTTTATTTAATAAAATTATTTTCCTATTTATTATAGTAGTGATTGTCAGCTAGTAATTAACTACATATAAAATTTTAAATGTTCAATGCTTCAAAACTATTTAAAAACATTTACAGAATCACAAAAAAAAGAAAGTAAAAAAAGATGAGCGGAGTAGGCTGGCTTGCGACTTGGCTCATCCCGCATGTTCACAGGCTCATGAGTGGGCTGCGCTGAGGTCCAGGCCCAGGAACAAGCGGCCAAACACACAGCCCACTTGTCCTATTGTAAGACGTGGGTCATCTCGCCTCACGATTGGACTCGCACGAGTTGGCTCACGAGATGTGCCATCTCGTCCTATTGAAAACACCTAATCCTTATCGTCATTTTCTTCTTCCAATCAACACTCCAAACCCAAGGACACTCCCCTTCCCCTTTTTCAATCCCCATCCAAAATGAGAACAGAACTACAAAAGGGAAAACAATCATTAACCTTCAAAACTACAAGAGAGTGCTGGATCCTCTAATGGTATCTCGAAGTCATACTGGTTCCTCTAATGTTATCTCTAAGCTGAAGCTGCTGGAAGCCAAA
>BQKN01063999.1:12628-31614 GCA_022839385.1 Asparagus kiusianus
GGAGTTCATCAATCAAACATGTCAGAAGACATACTAGGATTTAAAGGTTAATCACAACAGAGAGGAAGATAAAGAATCTTTAATGCAGAAACATGTCAGAAGACATACTAGGAATTAAAGGTTAATCACAACAGAGAGGAAGATAAAGAATCTTTGTTAAGAAACAGAAGCATGTGACAAGAGGAATTAAAATACAGAGGAGATCACACAGAGAGGAAGATAAAGAATCTTTAATGTGAAGACTGGAAAAGAATCTGCATATGAAGTCAACTAGAGGAGAAGCTGAGGTACGTTAATCAGCACAACCCAAATCAATACAGAATATCTATTCAATATAAATGGGAGCCAGCTAATTTCTCTAGTTAAACAAAAGAAGAAGTTAAGTTTCCTTAATCAACAGGAGATCACCCAAAGCTACAGTTACAACCCATAAGGATTAAGTAGATGTCACCTAATGCTTGAGGAGAGGACTGGAGAGAATTACAAATAAGCACAAAGCAGGTTCACTCCTAACCAAGTTGTTAACCAATAAAGACCCAGGTTTCCAAATCAGGGTAAAAAAATCTTTTCTCAAGATAAAATACTGATGACTGTCAAATCTCACTAAAAGTACGACCAAAATCTGAGTATCTTGATGAAATAATTTCTTCAAGAGAATCAAACTGATCCATCCCATCCTAGAGGTGAGAATTTGAGCCAGTGAGAATTTGAGCCACATCCTCCATGAATTGCAATGACTATAGTCGATACTTTGCACTATTTAGATAGCCGTCAAAAAGTTTTAGTTAGATATGCAGTTCACAGGGACTTCTAACATCCTGATAAAAGCATAATAGGTTCTTAACTGCCCCCTTTGGAAATCCATGACCACAACTAGAAACAAACAAAACACAATAGTCTATAAGTAATACAGCCTGCTAATAAAGATTTTAAAGGGTCACTTAATAAATCAATGTCACTGAATCCAAGATGACAAATTAGAACATAACTAAAACAGACTAGTGCACAATGAGCTAGATGCATAAGACGCTTTTTTCTACTCTTATATGTCAATTACTTCATAAAGCACAAGCATGTACATGGTTGTGGTTTATAATAGAAATGGATGTTTTCATCTTGTGAGCAGATAATTCCATGCTCTATTAGCAATATGAAACCAAAATGAGAAATAAACAAAGTTAAGGTGACGTAATCTTCAAGGATCCAAGGCCTGCAGATTCTTAGAGACAGATAAACAATATATAGCAATTCTTTGGTCCTTAGAACCAACTCCAATATCAAGGGTAATCTTTTATTTGTTTATTTTTTTAGTCCATCCTTAACAATGGAATCCATTTACACATTTTTCTCCCTTGCAACATTGTTCATCTTCTTACTGTTCAAATTTGCAAATAAATCCCATCAGAGACTTCCACCAGGGCCATGGAAGCTTCCAATTCTGGGAAGCAATGTTTTAAATACCGGATGTCGGGTTCATGTCGGACGGCTGAAATACATGTCGGATAGCGAAAATCGGGGATATATCGGGGAACATGGACTAAATATCGGGTTGTCATATCGGGTGATGCGCATATGAATAATATCATGTCCTAAATGTATTCTAAGCATTCCTAAATTCAATATAAGCATACTCTATAAATTTTATAAACTAGACATATAAAAAAGTAAATAATCTACGATGTTTATGGATTTAGACAACCAATTATATTTGCATATTTAAATCAATTGAATATTTAAATCAATTTACACTAAAAAGTAATTGATTAGAAAGCGTACAAGGGGTGATAATTTCACTTCTCAATTGCTTGGGAGTTTCTAATTTCAATTTAATTTCAGCAACAACTTGGTACGAATTCTAGAGAGGGAGCTGACATTAAGGAGTGTCAACTGTTAAGTATCTCACTCTCCTGTGCATTAGCATTTAAATTTGTTGCATTTTAATTTTATAATTCAATTACTAACTTAAAATTAATTTTATTTGACAGGGGGAAACTGAAAAGATTCAAGGGAAAAACTAAAAAGCTTACATGACTGATTTTGATGAAGGCTTACATGACTGATTTTGATGAAGTGTTTTAGCAGTCAACAGCCCTAGCCCCTTGGCACAAACTCAAACTGCAGGAAAAAAACCAGTCAAGCAGCCCTCGGCTCGGCATAAACTGAAAATGCAAAAAAAAAGTCAGGTACCGAAATAGAGGTACTCAAAGAGAGAGAGAGAGATATACCTATGGCTGAAGCCTTAGGAAGGAAGAACTTCGAACTTCGAAGGTGGTCGAAGGCGGCTGAAGTCTCAGGAAGCAAGAATTTCGAAGGCGTTGTGAGGAAGAGAGGAGAAGCAGAGGACAGGGAGGAAGAGAGGAGGACATGATGGCGTAGGGAAGAAAGAGAAGAGAAGGCGCCGCTGTGAGGACGAGAGGAGAAGCCGACGACCACGAAAGCAAAACGACGAAGATCAGTTCGTCACAAGCCCTAGGGTTTGTTTTCTTTCTTTTGATCTGGTATCTATCGGATTCGAAAAAAGCCTCTATATCCGATAAAAGGGTCAAATGGGTTTCACTGAACCCAAACCTTTGAACCGATAAATGGGCTTATCGGCCGATTTTTTAAAAATAGAAAAATCATACGATATGGTCGATATTTCGCCGATATATCCCTGAAAAATGACATGCGATTTAGAACTCCCCGATTCGTGTCGTTCGACCCCTCAATCCGCTATATCGACCAACATGTCCGACATGTCGGTCGCTATTTAAAACACTGCAGGAGCTCTCCAAAGTCTACGACCCTCTCATGCACTTGAGGCTGGGAGAGGTCTCTATGCTCATTGTCTTATCCCCTGAAGTAGCTAAAGAGCTCATGAAGACGCATGATATCAATTTTACCACTAGATCTTTGTTTCCTGCTATGGACATTTTTTCCTACAGAGGAAAGAGCATGTCATCGGGCCCTATGGCGAGAACTGGAGGCAACTGCGAAAATTTACGTCCTAGAGCTACTAAGCACCAAGACCCAAGAGTGTTCAATCCTTCAGCAGAATCAAGGAAAAAGAAGTCGAAATTCTCACCCAATCTATTTCCTTGAAATCTACACAAGGTTCTATCATAAATCAAAGTAAGATGATGATTGAGATGACCAACAAGATAACAACAAGGGCAGCCGTTGGAAATAAGTTTGAGTATCAAGATAAGTTCTTAGCAACTTTGTCTGAAGGGGTTGTGTTGGCAGGGAGCTCAGACTTGACCGATCTTTTCCCATCGTATTCGTGGCTGCTAAGCATGGTTAGTCAAATTAAATCCAAGGTTGAGAGATGCCATCAGAAACAAAATGAGATACTCGAGAGCATTGTCCAAGATCACAGAAAGCATGAAAAGGTGGACGGCAATAGCAAAGGTGAACTAACAGAGGATTTCGTGGATGTACTCCTCAGACTTCAGAAGAAAGGTGATTTTGAACTCAGCAACGATAACATCAAGGCCCTCATTTTGGTAACTACTAAGCACTAATTCTTTTCTGTCTTTTCTTTCTTTTCATTATAAGTGACTGCATATAATTTTCTTTCAAAGCATAATTAGTTTTGTTTCCCAAACTGACTAATACATATGACTTGTCATCAAGTTTAACCATCCATCCCCTTCATTTACAGATGTTCAAAACTCTCTATGAACAAACATAATATGGATTTTGATTTTTCCTCATGCATCAGGTCTCTGTAAAATGAAAATGTCCTATCATGTAATGAAAGACATAATGACCAACGAGATCATTGTTCTTTCTTTTTATTCTCCTCGGGGAGAAAGGCAAGCCCCTACAATCATCACATAATCTTCCTTATAGAAAATCTCAGCATGCTTGAGTGAGGCAATTATCCAATTAATTCATTCTATCAAGGTTTAATGTTTGTCTACAAGCTAACGATATGCGTCTGCTACTTCATGAAGTATTTAGGGCCGGAAGTGATACCTCAGCTTAAACAATGCAATGGACCGTGTCGGAGCTAATGAGAAATCCTAGGGTGATGAACAAGGTACAAAAAGAAGTACACGAAGTTCTCAGAGGAAAATCCAAAGTGACAGAGGACGACGTCAAAGAACTGAATTATTTGCAATTAGTAATCAAAGAAACTTTGAGGTTGCACCCTCCACTTCCATTGTTACTGCCACGAGAGTGCCAAAAGGAATGTGAATTATTAGGCTATAAGATACCAGCTAAGACGAGTAGTTGTGAATGCATGGGCAATTGGAAGAGATCCACAATACTGGGAAAATGCTGAGTTTAAACCTGAGAGATTTGAAAGAAGCATGATAGACTTCAGGGGAACAAACTTTGAGCTATTACCATTTGGAGCAGGGAGGAGAATGTGCCCAGAAATTCTATTTGGGCTAGCTATGATGGTACTTCCACTTGCTCATTTGCTTTACTACTTTGATTGGTAGCTTCCCACTGCCATAAAAATCAAGTCAGAGTGTCTTGACAAGTCCAAATCATTTGGAATAATTGTCCATAAAAAGTTTGACCTACTTTTACATGCCACTCCTCATATTTCATAGACAGAGAATCAGCAAGTGCTATTGCAATGTGTTAATGATAGAAAATACAGAATGAACATAGGTATCGTTATATTTAAACTTATTTTTCTTTTTATGAATATTGATACTGTCATTATGAACTCGATGTCTATATGTAGTGAAAATAAATATGGCTTTGAATCTGATCCATATGGTAACCATATATTATTCAATGACTGATGTCCAAAAGGAAAATTATTTCAATCTTGTGTTTAATGTATTTGTCAGTAAAAAGATCATCTATTTCACATTATGCAATTTTATATATACTTTGACCCACACGAAGTTGTTCAGTCTTATACATTACGATTACATGAGGAAATGTGTTTGGATATTTGTATGTATGTCCACTGATTATGTCAAATAATTTATTATTAACCATTCCCTTATGGATATCCATGTTTGTCAAAATACAACACATTGTATATCAAAATAAGTGTTTATGTCACCATTCTTTTACAAATTTATTTTTCTTTTTATTTCAAGATAGAGCAGCTTCAATCAGAGTAACATGAAGCCAAAAAATATTATATCAGAAACCAATCAATTTAGAATGGTATTACAAAACTAGATGTTGACATGTAGAAATACAAGTCGCTATGATATGAATATTATGCTAACAAGGTTATGGTCCAGATGCAGCAAGCATGGAGAAACCATCAGTGTAGCATGAAAAATTTGATCCCATTAAAAAAGAAATACTGAATGTCTATCTAGGATATAGAAATTCTTACCAGGAAACAACGAGTCACTGACCCCACCACCACCTTCTAGGTGGAGGGGGAGGTGTGAGGAGATCTAGCATTGTTTCCTTTTCCTTGGGGGTCAGTGGAACACCTCTCACAAGGTTCAAAGCCATGATGTGCACATTAGTTTTCTGCCTGTGCCTCTGATAGGCCCACACCCCAGCAGCTGCCCCCGCAACAATAACCTACCGTATCAATGACAATATCAATAACTTATCAGTGTATCTTTAACCTTTAACATTTAGAGAGTCATGCAAATTGCACGTGCCATGTTTATGTTGTAAGTAAAGTGCATCTGTATCCTTGACTATAAGAAAATTTTAGGTCATTTAGTTGGAGGGAAGAAAAGAAAGAAATAAAATTATGGTTTCTCATTTCAAAATCACTTTCATGGGGGGAAAGATAGCAGCAACATAGAAGACAATTTTCTTGAAATTACTGCTGATTTGCTTTCTTCTACACTATTTTCAAACAAGCAAATACTGGAAGCAACAACTCTCCACAGTGACCAAACAGTTCCAGAATGCATATATTAGAAGAGAAAATTAAGATTAACAGCTTAATACATTTCCTTTCCAGACATGTGCCAGTGAGCATATATCCTGTGGTGTATGATTGAGCATGTGTGTCCCTAAAAGAAGATTTTGGTTTAGACATGTAGTCTGAACAAAGGAATTAGAAGCAGTAGCGAAGTGGGAGCTGCATCCTAACAAATTTATCTTTGTATTAAAAATATTTTTTTATTCTCCATAAGAATGAAGAATTATTTGATATACTTCAAGAATGACAGTTTTCACAATTACTTACTGGTGATAACCACAAAGCTGCAGTCTGCATATCAAAACGAGGTGTGTAAAGTACTGTTTCCCCAAAATCTTCTTCAAGCTTTTTATAAATCTCTTTATCACTTTTACCGGACCTAATCTCATCTCTAATAAGCTGCAACAGGAAAAGAAAAGGAGAAATTAATTATCAACATCGCCACACTAAAGCCAGGGATGCAATTGCATCCAGAAAACAAATGAGATTTCACATAGATTACAAAACTTGTCCAATCATATCACTCAATAAATTGCTTCTATTCCGTACCTCTTTCATTGAACATCTGACCTTAATGCTCAAAGTATTCAAATCTCTTTTCGTTGTTAAGCTTCCAACAAAATATATGTGATTGAGAGAATAAAAATTGAGAGGTTTTATCTTACTACGACAAATCTTTCACTCATTTTTTTGATTTTGACCTTTGCTTTTCCTATATTTTATTTCAGATGATAGTTAGAGTGATGGCATTAGGAAGGCATTTCCCATTAAGCATCAGTATTCCAAGATTACTCGATGTGTTACTCTCTTAATAATTTCTCTCAGGTTAATCCCTTCAAAATACAGAAACCTAAAATTAAGTTGCTGAAAAGGAAACAGAGAAAATCAGGACAATATATGATCAACACTATGTTTAGATTATAAAGGGTGCATCAAAAACTTTCCCATTTCATTAAGCATTTGCATTATTTTTCTATGTCACGTATCGAAGGAAAGAAACATGAGTCTAATAGATGAAGGTCATCACCTTCCTCAAAAGAATGGCAACATCAGCTTGTGAATCTTCAATGGACTGGCTCCCGCACTCGGTGCACCGAACATTGTGGCTAATGTTTCTCGCTCGAGCTTCGACTGTCTGGGTCTTCTTGTTGTCCTCTTCGCTCCCCATCACTATTCAAATCTCAAAATTGCCACAATTATTCAACACTTTTAAAATACCAAAACTGATACATTTCAACTAAAGTTATAAATAACACATTAGACCATTGTACCCAACAGTTAGCATACTAAAATATTTCAGTGACTCGTATGAAGATTTTATCAAACAGGTTGTGTGCAAAATAATGAGCTCATGATAACTGAAATAAATGAACGAAAGTTGGAACACCCACGCATTTGATGAAGGATATATAATTGATGAATAAAGAAAGAATTCGACAAAATGCTACCTTTTTGGATTTTTTCTCTAAAATCGTCTTTTTACAGTTGCTTGAGGGATATAAATAGGCCGAAACCGAAATGTTACGGTTAATAGCGAGGCCGAAATGATTCGGATTTGGCCAGTGAAATTAAAGTCCTTATCGAACGAATATTTAGGTGCGCCCGTATCCAACAGTGTTTCATATACACAAACTTTGTACTGAGTTCCAGGAGTAAACAAAACAGCTAAATATCAAAAAAGCGCGTTTGGCTTGGAGGATTATCAAATAAACCACTGTAACTTTCAAAACATCGTAAATTGCTTGTTTGAAAATAGTTTTTGATGCACCCTTTATAATCTAAACATAGCGTTGATCATATATTGTCCTGATTTTCTATGTTTCCTTTTCAGCAACTTAATTTTAGGTTTTGTATTTTGAAGGGATTAACCTGGGAGAAATTATTAAGAGAGTAACACATCGAATAATCTTGGAATACTGATGCTTAATGGGCAAATGCCATCACTCTAACTATCATCTGAAATAAAATATAGGAAAAGCAAAGGTCAAAATCAAAAAAATGAGTGAAAGATTTGTCGTAGTAAGATAAAACCTCTCAATTTTTATTCTCTCAATCACATATATTTTGTTGGAAGCTTAACAACGAAAAGAGATTTGAATACTTTGAGCATTAAGGTCAGATGTTCAATGAAAGAGGTACGGAATAGAAGCAATTTATTGAGTGATATGATTGGACAAGTTTTGTAATCTATGTGAAATCTCATTTGTTTTCTGGATGCAATTGCATCCCTGGCTTTAGTGTGGCGATGTTGATAATTAATTTCTCCTTTTCTTTTCCTGTTGCAGCTTATTAGAGATGAGATTAGGTCCGGTAAAAGTGATAAAGAGATTTATAAAAAGCTTGAAGAAGATTTTGGGGAAACAGTACTTTACACACCTCGTTTTGATATGCAGACTGCAGCTTTGTGGTTATCACCAGTAAGTAATTGTGAAAACTGTCATTCTTGAAGTATATCAAATAATTCTTCATTCTTATGGAGAATAAAAAAATATTTTTAATACAAAGATAAATTTGTTAGGATGCAGCTCCCACTTCGCTACTGCTTCTAATTCCTTTGTTCAGACTACATGTCTAAACCAAAATCTTCTTTTAGGGACACACATGCTCAATCATACACCACAGGATATATGCTCACTGGCACATGTCTGGAAAGGAAATGTATTAAGCTGTTAATCTTAATTTTCTCTTCTAATATATGCATTCTGGAACTGTTTGGTCACTGTGGAGAGTTGTTGCTTCCAGTATTTGCTTGTTTGAAAATAGTGTAGAAGAAAGCAAATCAGCAGTAATTTCAAGAAAATTGTCTTCTATGTTGCTGCTATCTTCCCCCCATGAAAGTGATTTTGAAATGAGAAACCATAACTTTATTTCTTTCTTTTCTTCCCTCCAACTAAATGACCTAAAATTTTCTTATAGTCAAGGATACGGATGCTCTTTACTTACAACATAAACATGGCACGTGCAATTTGCATGACTCTCTAAATGTTAAAAGGTTAAAGATACACTGATAAGTTATTGATATTGTCATTGATACGGTAGGTTGTTGTTGCGGGGCAGCTGCTGGGGTGTGGGCCTATCAGAGGCACAGACAGAAAACTAATGTGCACATCATGGCTCTGAACCTTGTGAGAGGTGTTCCACTGACCCCCAAGGAAAAGGAAACAATGCTAGATCTCCTCACACCTCCCCCTCCACCTAGAAGGTGGTGGGGGGGTCAGTGACTCGTTGTTTCCTGGTAAGAATTTCTATATCCTAGATAGACATTCAGTATTTCTTTTTTAATGGGATCAAATTTTTCATGCTACACTGATGGTTTCTCCATGCTTGCTGCATCTGGACCATAACCTTGTTAGCATAATATTCATATCATAGCGACTTGTATTTTTACATGTCAACATCTAGTTTTGTAATACCATTCTAAATTGATTGGTTTGTGATATAATATTTTCTGGCTTCATGTTACTCTGATTGAAGCTGCTCTATTTTGAAGGAAAAAGAAAAAATAAATGTGTAAAAGAATGGTGACAAAAACACTTATTTTGATATACAGTGTGTTGTAGTTTGACAAACATGGATATCCATAAAGGAATGGTTAACAATAAATTATTTGACATAATCAGTGGACATACATACAAGTATTGAAACACATTTCCTAATGTAATCGTAATGTATAAGACTGAACAACTTCGTGTGGGTCAAAGTATATATAAAATTGCATAATGTGAAATAGATGATCTTCTTACTGACAAATACATTAAACACAAGATTGAAATAATTTTCCTTTTGGACATCAGTCATTGAATAATATATGGTTACCATCTGGATTAGATTCAAGACCATATTTATTTTCGCTACATATAGACACCGAGTTCATAATGACAGTATCAATATTCATAAAAAGAAAAATAAGTTCAAACATAACAATACTACGTCCATTCTGTATTTTCTAGCATTTAACATATTGCAATAACACTTATTGATTCTCTGTCTGTGAAATATGAGTAGCATGCAAAAGTAGGTCAAACCTTTTATGGACAGTTATTCCAAATGATTCGGACATGTCAAGACTCTCGGACTTGATTTTTATGGCAGTGGGAAGCTACTAATCAAAGTAGTAAAGTGTAGGCTGTCTAAAAATCACGACAGATAGCTGGTCCCTATCAAACCTCAATCAATATTTTGAAAACGAAAGTCACAATCAAACGACTTTCACGAAAGCTACAAATGGAGGACTTTTCACATAGATCGAGAGGAGTTACAATTCAACGACCCTTCCGACGGCTGATGAAAACTCTATTCAGTGACATTTACCATCAACTGCGAGAGTTACAATTCAACGACCCTTCCGACGACTGATAAAAACTCTATTCAGTGGTCTTTACCATCAACTGTGAGAGTTACAATCTGACGACTTCCACACCTCAAAACAGCTAAAGCGAAGATTACTGAACAATGGTCTTTGCAACGCTTTACAGAAGAGGTTACAAGTCACTAACCTCTTCTAAACGCAGAACTCACATTTGTGTTTCAGTTCTTAAAACGCAGACGACCCCTGCATTTTCAACCCACGACAAACGAAATGCAAGTGGCCCTTGCATTTTCAGCATCTAGCAGACACCCAACCCTGCGTCTCAAGCCTAAAACGCAGAGTAAGAGTCCCGAACGCCGACATGGGCGTTTGACTCATTCAAACATGAGCCGAACGGTTTCAGAACCGTATTCCCACGATCTGAGGAAATCACACCCACTTAGGAGCGGATTAAGTGGTTAGTTACACCCCCAATCCTCCTATAAAACCCCAACAAACTCAACAAAGTAGAAGGTTAGATTTTTGGAGTTCGAATCGGCTGATTCTTCTTGGATTTTTGGCAGAAAGGGAGAGATCTAGGGGCAATCATCCTCAGGAGATCGGATCTTTTGCAACAAAAAAATCAAATCTTGGAGCATCCTTCAGCAACAGAAAATCTACTTGGCTGTTAACCGAATTTTCGGTTCAAACAACTCTTTTTGACAGAGTTTCAACTCACTCTGAGTTCTTAAACTCATTAAGAGTTCTTTTTTTAAAACTTACCATGCAAGTTAGTAGTTTCAGTGAATCGAGACGTGCGGATCGTCAACAGAGAGCCGACGCGAGCATTCGAGTGAGACACTCCATCGTCATCGTGAAGAACCCAGACTTAAACAAATGGGAGAATTCAAATCAATTCTCTTCTCTTTTGTAATCAGAAAATTCAAATTGTAATTGAGATTGAGAGAGTTGTAAACATTCTTTTTCTAAGCAATTAGAGAATAAAATCAAACACAGTTCTTTCATTTTCATTTCACAAATTTTCCACCAAACATAAAGCAATTGAGCAAGTGGAAGTACCATCGTAGCCAGCCCAAATAGAATTCCTAAGCACATTCTCCTCCCTGCTCCAAATGGTAATAGCTCAAAATTTGTTCCCCTGAAGTCTATCATGCTTCTTTGAAATCTCTCAGGTTTAAACTCCTCAGCATCTTCCCAGTATTGTGGATCTTCTAATTGCCCATGCATTCACAACTACTCGTCTTAGCTGGTATCTTATAGCCTAATAATTCACATTCCTTTTGGCACTCTCGTGGCATTAATAATGGAAGAGGAGGGTGCAACCTCAAAGTTTCTTTGATTACTAATTGCAAATAATTCAATTCTTTGACATTGTCCTCTGTCACTTTGGATTTTCCTCTGAGAGCATCGCGTACTTTTTTTTGTACCTTGTTCATCACCTTAGGATTTCTCATTAGCTCCGACATGGCCCATTGCATTGTTGAAGCCGAGGTATCACTTCCAGCCCTAAATACATCATGAAGTAGTAGACGCATATCGTTAGCTTGTAGACAGGCGTTAAACCTTGATAGAATGAATTAATTAGATAATTGCCTCACTTAAGCATGCAGAAAGACGTTAAACCTTGATCCTAAGATTTCTCCTCACAAGATTTTCTATAAGGAAGATTATATGATGATTGTGGGGGCTTGCCTTTCTCCCAAAGGAGAATAAAAAGAAAGAACAATGATCTCGTTGGTCATTATGTCTTTCATTACATGATAGGACATTTTCATTTTACAGAGACCTGATGCATGAGGAAAAATGAAAATCAAAATCCATATTCTGTTTGTTCATAGAGAGTTTCGAACATCTGTAAATGAAGGGGATGGATGGTTAAACTTGATGACAAGTCATATGTATTAGTCAGTTTGGGAAACAAAACTAATTATGCTTTGAAAGAAAATTATATGTAGTCACTTATAATGAAAAGAAAGAAAAGACAAAAGAATTAAATTAGTGCTTAGTATTTACCAAAATAAGGGCCTTGATGTTATCGTTGCTGAGCTCAAAATCACCTTTCTTCTGAAGTCTGAGGAGTACATCCACGAAATCCTCTGTTAGTTCACCTCTGCTTTTGTCGTCCACCTTTTCCTACTTTCTGTGATCTTGGACAATGCTCTCGAGTATCTCATCTTGTTTCTGATAGCATCTCTCAACCCTGGATTTAATTTGACTAACCATGCTTAGCATCCACGAATACGATGGGAAAAGATCGGTCAAGTACGTGCTCCCTGCCAACACAACCCCTTCAGACAAAGTTGCTAAGAACTTATCTTGATACTCAAAACTTATTTCCAACTGCTGCCCTTGATATTGTGTTGGCCATCTCAATCATCAATTCATCATATTACTTAGATTTATGATAGAACCATGTGTAGATTTCAAGGAAATAGATTAGGTGAGACTTTCGACTTCTTCTTCCTTGATTCTACTGAATGATTGAACACTCTTGGGTCTTGGTGCTTAGTATCTCTAGGACGCAAATTTTCGTAGTTGCCTCCCGTTCTCGCCCTAGGGCCCAAAGGACATGCTCTTTCCTCTGTAGGAAAAGATGTCCATAGCAGGAAACAAAGCTCTAGTGGTACGAAAGATTACTTAGAAATAGCTCTCTACAGGATGAACACTTTGAACTTGGAAATATGCTATCTAGAGAATGAACACTTTTGTCATGGTCCAGTTCTGTGATGGAATCATGCATGAACGACAGGTACTTCCCTAAGTCATATTCAGGCTTTCTTAGGCTTTGATCATTTTAGCATGCACGGAAATTATAAACTACCCAATAAAAAGAATAAGACAACAATTAAATGACTAACCAGTGATCTAAATATGACTAAGAAGAGCTCAATTAACTAAAGGTGTGAGGCAATAGAAGTCAGAACAGAGATAATGTTCAGATATGAAATCAGCCACAAGTGACAAATTATCTACATACTATTGAAAGGAGATTTCCTTAAGCATTCACACAAGAAGATTTTTTGAAGCTAAGTGAAAACTAATGAACAAGATAATAAAATAGTGAATCAGTCCGATATCTGATCAATCTCAAAACATAATAGCAGCATAATATATTTCACTTCAAAAAATCAATCTCACAAGTTCATACTCAAAATAGTACAAATCTTTAGTTCCACGAATCACCTTTTATCTGATCAATCCAAAATTTCTCCAAATTTGTTTCACACAAGAAGTTAAACATCCAGACATAATTATCCCTTAAAAAATAATCACAAATTCAACAGTAAAAAAAAACTATCAGAAAATTAACAAACTTCAAGTAGAACACAACTAGTCATCAGCATCTTCATGCTCGTCACCCTCATTTCCATCTTGTAGCTAAAGTATCTCAAAGTCGGTATTCATCCCATATTTGCATAACTAAATCATCTCTAAAGTTGCTCCATTCATCTGTAACTCTCATAGTGGTGATACGCTCCTCATCTACATTCTCAATTTCTAAAACAGAAGCATCTTCTAATTCTCAATCCACATCATTCAACAAGTCGTCTTCATTCATCTCTTCACGTAAAAAGTTGTGAAGAATACAACATGCATTAATGATTGTAATTTGAGTCTTAACACTATAAAAGCTAGTTGTTCGTAATATAGCCCCACTTTTTTAGCAATCTGAATGCCCTCCCAATTGTGTTTCTAGCAGAGAAATGACATTGGTTAAATAACTCCTTATAGTTTCTTGGACCATTTTCTCTCTAATACTTTATATGATAGTGAGTCCCTCTATAAGGTGCCAAAAACCCCAGCACATTTGTATACCCAGCATCCACAATAAAGTATTTATCTACAAAATTAAAATCTTCAGTCACAACAATGTAAAAACTAGGAAGCAATACATATATAATAATTAAAAAATTATATTCCTACTTGAGGGAAGTTTCAAGCCATTGGGCTGAGGCAAACCATCACGCAAAACACGAGAATCTGAAGATGAACCCTCCCAACGAGGTAGCACATACGAAAATCTCAATTTGGCATCACAAACACCAAGTACATTTGTACTGGTCTCTCCTTTTCTATTTCGATATCTACTTTGATCTTCCAAAGGAATATTTTATTAGATATGAGTCCCATCAAGTGCCCCGATAGCATCCTAAAATTGCACAACCTTACAATTAATTCTATAAAACAAAAGTATTAAACATGAAAACCTTAATAAAAGAAGCCATAGTTACCTCAAACCATTACCACTTCTCCATGTCTCTCTCATTCGGATTTGTATATTCTTATCTAATATACAGGCTTCCTATCTTCATGACTGCTTAAAGTACTTTGTGGAACTGCCGACTAATTGTTTCATTCGAACGATAAAAATCTGTTTTGCTTATCCTATTTTTTACATTATGAGCAAAATATGCAAAAACATAGTGATAATTTCTTCAATCGTGACATTTCTTGATGCTACTAACCCCCCTCTAGTACATAGAACATCACATAACCTCTTAAAAGCTTGAGGATTCATTCTTAATTGTTCAACACAGTTATTTACAATCCAAATAAGAGTTCAAATCCGTGACTTTCTAAGGTATGTCCTTTCATCATCTTCTTCATGTGTTCTTGAACTCTCCTTTAACATGTACTTTGTATAGTACCAAGTACCAACGACAGTAAATATAAAACTGACCACTACCATAATAATTTTCTCTTCCTCTCTCCTCTCAAATTCTTCCCTTGTACGTTTATGTTGGATCCTTGAATCCCTTCCATCATTTATCATTTTTAACCTATCACATTAAAATGAGTGATAATACAGATTAAAAGGCAACCATATCCAAACTTATCAAGTTTAATCAACAAAAAATATGTAACTTTGATGTATACTTAAAAATATACTAGAGCAAACGGTCTCCACTAGATGACGGAATACCTAGAACCATAGTTTGGATGATGTTAGAGAGCAATCACTTGAAGGTAATGCATACTTTGAAGGGTTAAGATAAACCCAATGTACTATGGTATGACCACCTATGCCCCGATCTATTTTATCAGCGCTTAAAGTCACAAATGGTGGCCTTTTTGCCCTCTATTTAGAGGGAAATATATGGCGAACTTTTTGCCCTCTATTTAGAGGGGAATATAGTCCTTTTCCAGTTAAACGAAACGAAAGACATTATCGTCTGGAGTTTCACTAATAATTAACCCTATTCAAAGGTAGAGAACAGTTTGTTTATAAAGAAAAAGGTAGAGAATACTGCATACTATTGAATGTAATAAGATGAGTTTTCAATATTCTTAGGATAAACATATGCACCGTTCAATTCTATTTCTACAAAGTTCGTGTATAGAAATAGTGATTCAGAAATGTAGGTCAATTATAGTCTCTTGATATTGATTTGGTGATAGATTGCAGTATTCTGCAGGATTTTTAATGAACTTAATTTAGTTCTTAGTGTAACCTCTAGTAGACAACAATCAAAAGATAGCTTTAATTACTAACCATACAAGCAGCTGATCCAGTGAACTTGGCTCAAGAAAAACAAAACTTCAGTAATTATGAAGTAAAATTGTTTGCTGGTGCTCTATCAAAAGTAATCTGGGAATATGCTTGATGGACTACTGAACCGAAACGATACAAGCAAAAAAAAATTGACAACTAAGCATAGGTTTAAGAATGCAGATGTCAGATTCATAAGGTCCCAGAATTGATGCCCATATGTTTGAATACAGCTATAAGCTCAACCTAGCTCAAACTCAAGCTTTTTATTCATTTGTGTTCATAGTATCCAATACAACAAGCGAGAAATAGGATCTGCCATAATGATCTAAACTTATCTTCACAACACACTAGAATATCACCATCCCATCCCCATTTGTCGTAATTGATACTTTGTTTGAAGACACCCTTCAGTAAAAATCCAACGAAAACTTTAATCTTGCTCGAGAGAATACAGCTCCATATCAAATTGTGACAGGGGTAAGCCTCTCTAAATGATAGGGCCAAATTTTTAAAAGTTACAAAGGCTGAATTAACCGAATGAACTTGACACTAGAAGCTTAAACCTATATGAAAGGATTTATATTTGTGGCATATTGTAAACACAAACTCCTTGGCAACCCATTTGACATTCAAACAGCAAACAAAACAAAGGACTCCTAATAAAAATTGTAAACACAAACTCCTCGGCAACTCATAATGGGTTTGGCCACCACAATCAAAAAGTAAATTAAAATCACAATAAAATAAAAAGAACAAAATTCTCAATATAATGAAAAAAAATTGTACCTTTGAGATGAGACGAGCACTCCTTGCTCGAATTAGCTAAGAATCCATCAAAATCACCAAACCCTAATGCATTCATAATGAAATCATCAAAAAAATTAGAAATAATCGGTTATTGTCATAATGAAATCGAGGGTATTAGCTCTGATCTAGGGGTTTAGCCGCGAAGATCACGACCTAAACCCTAGATCAGATCTAGGGTTTCGACGAGAGAGGAGAAGGGGAGAGAGGAGAGATAGAGGTTACCTGCGTTGAGAGAGAAGTTGAGAATCGGGATCGGGGACTGAGAAATGAGAGAGAGGAGGAGTCGGGGACTGAGAAATGAGAGAGGAGTCGCGATCGGGATTTGGTCCGGTCAGGGTTCGGTAAATAGTAGTAAATACCAAAGGCAAAAGGCAGGGTGTGATTTGAAATATTTGAGCTTTTAAATTCTCCTTTCTAAAACAGCTAGTCTGTTGTCCGTGCTTTTTTTTTTTTTTTTTTTTTTTTTTTTTTTTTTTTTTTTTTTTTTTTGCTACAGTAATCCCTCTTTTTTAACATGCTCTGATTTGAATTTTCTGGGAATGCTACAGTATCCCGCCTGCTACAGTATCATTTCGAAATTCCACAGTTTACCCGTCTGCTACAGTGATACTTTTTAATTATTTATCTGCTACAGTAATAATGCTACAGTAAATCTACTGTAGCATTTACTGTAGCATGAACAGTGACTCTCTGGTTTTCCCTTTTGTGTAAAGGAATAGATTTGATTTGAAATCTCAACCCAATGTAGAGCCCAAACTATAAATTTGAATTTAAAATACCATGAATTTTAAATCGAGGGTTCAAATCTAAGTTCTCAAATACAGCCGAAAAGAAACGTATCCAATTGATGAGGGAGAAGGAATAGTGACCGACAAAACCGCCCTAAGTGTCGTCTTCCTATTTATTCTCTTCAGCATGGCCTCCCCTGCGGTCCGATTGCAAATTACGAAATTGTTCTTATGTGTAGCTAAGATTAAAATATTTTTTTATTTTTTATTTTTTGGTGTGTGTGTGTGCATGTGTGAGAAAGAGAATCAGGCAATACAACCCTAACACCACGAGCATCCTATGGCACGTTGGGGGATATTCAGTGGACTCATGCCTGAAAATCGTCGAAATCAATCACGTTTCTTACTAACGCATGAGCCACGATATTTTTAGTTCTTCGCCAAAACTGTATTGCTCCAACGCTCGATCATGCCTTCGAGTGTCGTCTATGATACGCCCAAAACTAAAAAATACCGGAGCCTGGCCTCGGATAGTTCCAATGACATTTTCAGAGCATCCCTCGCTGAACTTGCCCTTTCTAAACCCAACATCTTGCACAAACTGAACAGACTCCAGCGCTGCTAGAAACGTCGTGCGCTTCGCTTGCCCTCTAACAGTAATTATCGTGGACAATGCAACAAAGAATAATTGTTTTAGATGCTTGAATGATAAGTTACTGGGTTCAGATCTTTAATTGACAAATGACAATGGCGACCCCGTTTTCCATTTTTTTCCTTTTCAATTTCGATAAAATGTATCTAATTAAAAAAATGTTTCCTCTTTATAATCCTCAAGCATAAAATATGCTAGGAATTTACAATTAGAAGTTACTTAGATGGAATACGCACTCCAGAGAACACAATCTATCTATATCTATATCTATATACTACTATAAAAGAGGATTGCTATGTTAAAACTTTTGATTTTCTTTTATACCCTCTCAACTTTAATAATTCTCAATAACTATAAGTATTAAAGTTTGTGTGGTTCTAATGACTATTAGGTTCCCTTGAAATTATGTTTTTGGTTAAGCACTAATTATCATGTTAGTTATCTTGTGAGGACTTTTGGGTTCCTCTGAAATTATATTTTGGGTTAACCACTAATTCTTAATTTTGTTTTACATAACTACTAACCAGCTCGAAAATATAGTTATGCATATGCAATAATATGATGTCTATACCACTACAAAAGATGATTGCTATGTTAAAACTTTTGATTTTCTTTTATACCGTCTCAATTTTAATAATTCTCAATAACTATAAGTATTAAAGTTTGTGTGGTTCTAATGACTATTAGGTTCCCTTGAAATTATGTTTTTGTTTAAGCACTAATTATCATGTTAGTTATCTTGTGAGGACTTTTTGGTTCCCGTGAAATTGCATTTTTGGCTAAGCAGTTATTCTTAATTTTGTTTAACATAACTACAATCCAACTCGAAAATATAGTTATGCATATGCAATAATATGATGAAAGATAATGTTTTAGAGCAACTAACCAAGACTATATTTTGGTTAAGCACTAATTATCATGTTAGTTATCTTGTGAGGGCTTTTGGGTTCATGTGAAATTATATTTTGGGTTAACCACTAATTCTTAATTTTGTTTTACATAACTACTATCCAGCTCGAAAATATAGTTATGCATATGCAAAAATATGATGTCTATACCACTATAAAAGAGGATTGCTATGTTAAAACTTTTGATTTCCTTTTATACCCTCTCAATTTTAATAATTCTCAATAACTATAAGTATT
>BQKN01063999.1:48925-61993 GCA_022839385.1 Asparagus kiusianus
TTTCCATTTTTTCCTCTTTTTTTTTCCTTCTTTTTGTAAAAAAATTCATTTCTTAGTTTGAAATTTCCAAAAAGGGAAAAAGGGCTAATTAGCACTTAAATAACTTATAGTTTCTCCACTTGTATACCCTTCACTTGTATTTTGGCAACATATATTATATATCTCTTGAAGCACTTATAATCAAACATTTTAATATCATTTGATTTTAAAGTGTAAAATTATTATTTCTCTAAAAAAATTGTAAAATTATGACCTCATATTATTTTATGTCATACTCGCATGCTAATTTTAGAACTTTTAAATTCTTAATGTTTCTTGGATTTACTGTTAAACTTACCTGATTTTTATTTTAAGCAAATACACAAATTCTATTATAGAACGAAGATAAGTTTAACAGTAAATTCAATGTATTTTAGAAGTAGAAAAGTTTTGGGTGCCATACGTGAATATTCAGGAAAATATTCCCATGCTAATGTGCTGTTTCAGAAACTTTCATATAAGGGCTTATAAGTGCAAAGTAGAAGTAAATATGAGGATATATTTGTTTCCTTGTATCTGGTGGATTTTGCATTGAAAAGTGGAACTCACAAGTAGGGCTGGGCATGAGCCGATTTGAACCGTCGGCCGAACCCGCCCATCCCAGTTTGGGTCTAAACCCGACCCGACCCATATTAGTGGTGGTCCATGGGCCAAGCTGGGTTTTGATCCAGACCCAAGACCAACGAAGCACGCCCGACCCACCAACGGCCCAGCCCGGTCCAACCCGGGTTTAATCATAAATATTTACTTTTTTTAGTAATAAATAAATGGGCCTCAACTAGGCGGATGTTCTTTCAAAGTTCGAACTACATATATCTTTGTGTTTACGATGTTTACCTCCATTATGCTTATCTCTAAACATGTCAAGTTCTGAACAAGGGTCTGATCAGCCTCACCCTGTAGAATGACATCAAAGCTACGCTACTCAACCCCAGCTCGAGGAAACAGCTCAGAAGATCTCTCAATCTTTCCAAGAGCAATTTGATGCCTTCTCTAGCAATCTTCTCAGCCGTCTTCCACAGCCGCAGCGAGCTACGTCAGCTCTCCCTCCACCTTCTGAGGACCGGCGGTCGGAGACTCATTCTCCTGTCGGGGCCCAGCGAGTAGTCCAGCCTCGGACTCCTCATGCTGCTGCCAAGTAGCTGGGGGATCGCGTCAAGCACGTGACCCTGCCACTGCCACCTCATCGGTCGACTCTCCTACGTCTCCTCCATCGCCAGGACCTCACCGGCGAGAATCCGGCACATGCTACCCTGGGCATCGTACTAAGAGAGCGGTCTCTAAGACTCTCCCCCACCACTGTGCCTTTCCAACCCCCTCGACTACCATAGGGACGTCTGGATACGATCGAGTGTACAGACCGATCCCCTCCCGCTGCCTCTTCCTCTTCCTCCATTAGGAGCCTCTCTATCAGTATTCACATTGATGTTTGAAGCTTTCCTCCTTTTAGCAATCAAAATTTGTGCTAAAATTTGTTCATTTTTGTGTGGCATTTCTTCTAAAGATCTCCCAATTCTATTCTTGCTTCCCTTTGGCCTCTCCCTCTTTTTGCCTTATGTTTCTCCTCCACCAGCTTGATTTGTGCCCTCATCATGCGCTTGTGATACCTACAATATTCATGAAAAATACATCATTCACTTCACATTTTATACTAATGTTAGAAATAGATTATGATTTAAACTTACTTGGGTATGTAATTCTGTGCAGTGGGGCAATTTCTTCTTGTGTGTTCAGTTGATTTATATGGGCTACATTTATGAGAGGCTCCCTATCTTGAAGCTTTAAATGAATTTCTAGGAACTCCTGAAGAGTCACTTCTTCTTGCTGTTTTTGTCCTACGAAGAGTTCTCTTGACAATATTGGGAAGAAAGCACCACTCCCTCATCTTCTTTGTCCCAAAAATCAACTACCCTCAACTGGAGTCTGGAGGACTAAGTAGGCTGTCATAGCATTGAGTATAGTTGTCACTCTTATACCAATTATATAAGTAATCCTCTGGTAATCTCCTCATGAATAAAATGGCACTAAAAGCATGGGTGCAAGAGACTCCCATCAATCCCCATTGTCTACGAGAACAAGTCCTATTGCACAAGTCCACTGTATGACTTAATTCCCTTATATTTGACCTCAAACCCACTTTCATCAAGTCCATTCCAATGAGTCTCATGATTCGTTTGCTCCTCATATGCAAGCCTTATTTTCTTTTGTATCCTTAGAGCAACCCTACTAATAAAATTGGCTACTAATTTCTTTTTCTCCCTCTTTCTATCCATCAATGCTAGCCTAATGTCCTCAAGCACAGATATGATAGGCTTATGTCGTGCAAGAAGGATAAAAGAATTAAATGTCTTAGCCATGTTATTGTCAACACTATCACGTTGGCTACGGCACTGAAAATGAGACTTGTAGAATGTGTGTGGATCCCTTGCCATGAAATCTTCATATGCTCTCTCAGATAATCCAGCCTCTCTTACAAAATCTCCCATAAATGTTGCCTTGATACAGCTCCAGAATTGCTTCTGTAGTAACATCTCATTGTGTGCTTTCCTCCAATTAGAGTGGATATGTATTGCATATTGTCTATGCTCCAGTTATGGCCACACTTCCGTTGGGATATGCTCCATCATCTATGCATCGATGTATGTATCAACATGGGTTTTTGCTGCTTTAGAACTGTCACCAACATGTTGTTCCTCAACATTCTTAGTTGCAAGTGATGCTTCAGAACTGTCACCAACACGTGGTTCCACAATATTCTCAGTTGCAACTTGCATTTTCTTTCTTTTAGGTGTTTGCATTCTCCTCCTCGACATAGTAGGCACTTATATAAGAGTTTTCTGTATAGAAGAATCACCTTGTGCTTCAATCACTTCGACTGCTTGCTGGCTACCACCTCTACTATCAAAATTTCAGCGATATCCACTAACTCGACTTCTTCATCCTATGGTAAATCAATATTTCAATTGTCGCATGCATATTCCAACAATTTTTCTACTGCCTTCTCTGAACTCAAAGACCTCAACCCACCATTACTCAAACCTACTATAGGAATAGCATAAAAGAGCTTTTGTGTATTGTTATACCTATGTTATGGTGCTTTCAATCACCAAAGTATGACTCTTTACTAGCAACGGACAGATGTACTTCTATATGCAATACCCTAATCAAATTGGCGGCCAAGACCAACAAGGATCCCGACTTAGCCGACTCGCCGAGTTGACATCTTTTTGTGTCGACTCGAAAGGTGGTACTTGTCGGTCCTCTTGTCGAAGACGACTCGCTTTGAGCCCACTTGACTAATTATTCAACGCCTCGCGAGGTCGACTCGAAAAGCATTACTTCTTGGCCAAACTAAAGGACGACTCCATCCTCAAGCCTCTCCCGCTGACAGCACGTCGGTGTGACATTTAATGCTTGGCAGACACATCATACCTCAAGCCCCGATAGTCTTCATGACTCATCAGACCATGTCAACACCACCATGTCTCCGATCACTTCACATTAAATGCTAAGGTGATCTCTCCTCCACTCGCCAACCGGCACGTGTAAAGTAGGTTCTGACGCAGCCTCCAGCCCATACATATTTACTGTCATCCTGTGCTCAGCCAAAGTGACCATCTATCCTTTCAACACCACTATAAATAGAGATATTATTCTAACATGAAGGGGATTCTTTTCCTAGCGCCTTTTGGACTTTTGGGATTTGATCTTTTAAGCAATATCTGCAAATTATACTGCACTACACTAAAAAACTCACATAGTTCTTCATTTCCCCACTCAAGTTCATCAGCTGACTTGATCGTCGGAGGAACCACAGGGGAACCAAGCCCCGTCCTCTAACGAATTGCTATTTGTGCAGACTGAAGCTACTCAACTCAAAACCAGATATTCGGAGAAGTGAGCAGCCCCTCATAAACCTCGCCCATCACATATATTTGACTGTTTGATTATTTGACATCAACAACCCATATACTATCACTTCTCTCTTTGATGATCTCTATATTTAGTGTTCCTTACTCTATGAATTCAACACCATACTTACCACCTACATAATCATTTACATAATTAATAAGCAATTGCCCATAATGTCTGATTGTCACCAAAATATAAGCTACCATCTGCACACAATAAAATAAAATAAATAAACACATCAACCCCAAAAATAGACAACGTTTTAGCAAATTTCTAAAAAAAACTAGAAGACAACACATAAAACCCAAATCACCAAATTCACCCATCTTTGAAATGACCAAAAATAATTTCAACAACAAAAGAGCCCTAGTCCTACAGCAACACCCTAAACCTAACAATTTATTTATGCAACAATTCTCAAAATTCCACTTTTTAACCATAAAAATTATATTTCTTATTTCTCACCCAATTAAAGCCCTAATTCATGTCTTTCATGCAATTAAACCCTAATAAAAACTATTTTCAAGCAAATAATGCATGATATTATTTCAAAATTTGAATTTACAATCTTATCGATCACCGTGATAAGAACCCTCGATCGTACCAACTTTACTTCTTCAAGTTAATGAAGTGGAAGAAACATTGTTTCCTTTACTTCTAAAAATTTATGAAACAAATAAAAAAACGGTTTTTCTATAGAGTGCCCATGGGCACTCTATAAGAGAGGAGAGAGATAGAGAGAAATGAATGAGAAGAGTATCCCAATGCAAATCAGGGGACCCCCTCCTTATTCATTTCTCTCTATCTCTCTCCTCTCTTATAGAGTGCCCATGGGCACTCTATAGAAAAACCGATAAAAAAATAGTACTTCAACTACTTCATAATATAATCTTAGAAGCAAAATTCTTAATTCTAATACTCCCCATCAGCCAAACGGACCCGTAGCCCTTCAATATCCACCGAAACAAATTGGCATGTAATTCCCACGTGCATCTCACATCACCAAAACGCACAAAGTCAATACCAAATACGCCCTTGCAAATTCGTAGTTACTATCAACCACCCCCAAATCATTCTCTATTCACACACCGAAACAAAAAAAATAAACTTCAACGGCCCGCGAAGAAAGGAATCACAAGAGGGAAGAAATGGCAGCAATCTCGAGCGCAGTGATCGCCATAGCGGCCGTGATCTTGGGCTGGATCACGATCGAGATCGCCTGCAAGCCCTGCCTCGAAAAAGGCCGAGAGGCCATCGACCAAGCCCTCGATCCCAATTACGATCCCGACTCCTCTCTCGTCGCCCCCCAACAGCAGCAGCAGCAGCAGCCTCTCCTCGATCCCTCCGCCGCTTCCTCCGCCGCCAAAACCGTCGACTGATCTCGACCCCGATCGGCGTCGAAAGTCAGTGGATGTTTCTTTTGTGTGAGTCTGTTTGTTTCTCTATCGTGCTGTTAATCTTCTGATTTTTAATGAGCATGCGGGAGTTTTATTAATGTATGATCGATTTGCTGGGTATAAAAGCCAATGAGAGAAATGGAAGCGTGCTGTTTTCATGTTTCTTAATTTTGAACATTAAGCGAGCTATATGAATATACTACTTGGCCTTAGAAGTCCTGTCCTCTTAGATTGCCTCTACCAATGACCTGCAGAGATTATAGCGAGTTAGAGGAATATAGAAGCTTGTCTATCGAAAACGTGCACGCATTTGATTTGTTATGAAGAGGCTCATGGAACCATAATCGCTCCATCGATCCTTTGGAAGATTTGTTGGTGACCATTGTTTCCTCAAACCCTTTTAATCAAAGTAAATGTGGTAGATTGAAGGAAAAAAGCTTCTAGCATGCAGTGCCTTAGCGGGGGTCTGTATAGTTCTTGTTAAAGCGAATGTTTTGTTTGCAGCTGCAGACTGAGAATTCTTTCTTTCATCAGAGTTTTTTTTGACAAATTTTCAAAACCGACCCTTTTGGGTTTTTATTTGCAAAAAACAACTGGTTTTGAAAAAATTTGTAAAAACCGACCTGTTTTCAGCCCAACGCTGAAAACAGGTCGGTTTTTGTAAAAAAATTTGGGAAACTTCACGGGAGTTCAACTCCCGTGACGTTTAGTGTATTTTTAAACTTCACGGGAGTTGAACTCCCGTGAAGTTTAATTTCTTCATAAATCTTCACGGGAGTTCAAGTCCCGTGAAGATTTATGAAGCGAAAAACTCCACGGGAGTTCAACAACCGTGGAGTTACAGGCAAATATTCCCAGAGAGGTGATCTCTGGGAAGTTGAGACTGCAACTTCACGAGAGTTGAAATCCCGTGAAGTTGCAGGTTATACAAAACATGCACAACCTGCTGTGCATGTTTTGTATACGTACCTGTTAACTCATATATATACCAATTTATTTGCAAACAACAATCACAACAATATATACATGATTCAACCATGAATTAAACACGCACGATTATGTATATGAACAATAATTGATCTTCAAAAGTTTAGTATTTGAAAATTCAGGAAAGTTATAAATTTTAACAAAATAAGTTCAAATACAACCCAATATAGCTCCCCTCCTTCCTCTCCCTCTCTTCCCCCTCCCCCTCACTCTTCTCCGCCCCCTAGGTTCCTGCTGATGAGCCTCAACTATCTGAGTATTCGACTGTGTATGAAGCTGCGGAGTGCCGGCTCCATCCGCATGCGAAGTGCCGGCTCCATCCGCATGTGAAGTGTCGGCTCCATCCGCATGCGAAGTGTCAGCGTCATCATCACGTGGCCATCGCCGTCGAGCGTACGCCCGCCCAGAGGAGCGAGACTTGTCCTCACGGCCTGCGAACTCGTCAACGTGAGTCTTATGAAACACCTACGCTATGCTCTTCTTGATCCTGCTGATGAGCCGTAACGCCACCTGATCCTGAATCTCAGTCACGTGCGCATCAATATCAGTATCAATGCTATCTAAAACACGGACCTGCGAGGTAAACAATTTATTAAGTACCAACTCAATAAAAAATATTATAATTTAGCTTAGAAACTTACGTAATTTCTCTCGTTCATCCCACTAGGGATGTAACTATTTGTCGGTGGCGTGGCATGTGTCTAGCTGACGGCTGTAGGTCACACGTGATCCATCTACGTGTGATACCTCAATACCAACGCATATACACTGTATAGTCAACAGCTGTGGGCCTTGTATCCTATATGAAATCCCACCTGTGAACCCACCTATCTATGTAGGCCACACGGACTACGACCCAATCAGTACGGTGTGATGTAGGGCGCCGCCGACGATCGATCTGCTCGATAGGATCTGGAATATGCTGAGAGAGCGTAAACTGCCGTAGTACACGGTCCAGGACATGCATCTCCATGATCTCCCAACAGATCAATGAAACGTTGGCTCTCCACAAGTCGGGACTATCTCGGTAGATATGTGCAAGAGAATGCATATTGAGCTCCGGCGGTGTATAGGGTCTCCACTTGAACTGAAATAAAATAAAACATTTATCAGTATCATACAGAAAAACTATAATATTCATACTTCTTGAGTTTTATATTTACCTGTTCGTGTTGGAGGCCATCAAGCACGATTGTTGTTTGCAAAATAAATTGGTATATATATGAGTTAATAGGTACGTATACAAAACATGCACAGCAGGCTATGCATGTTTTTTATAACCTGCAACTTCACTGGACTTCAACTCCCGTGAAGTTGCAGTCTCAACTTCCCAGAGATCGCCTCTCTGAGAATATTTGCCTGTAACTACTCCCGTGGAGTTTTTCGCTTCATAAATCTTCACGGGAGTTGAACTCCCATGAAGATTTATAAAGAAATTAAACTTCACGGGAGTTCAACTCCCGTGAAGTTTAAAAATACACTAAACTTCACGAGAGTTGAACTCCCGTGAAGTTTCCCAAAATTTTTTATAAAAAACCGACCTGTTTTCAGCGCCTGGGCTGAAAACAGGTTGGTTTTTACAAATTTTTTCAAAACCGGTTGTTTTTGCAAATAAAAACCCAAAAGGGTCGGTTTTAAAAATTTGTCCGAGTTTGCCCCCCCCCCCCCCCCCTTAAATTTTGTCCAAATCAAAATTTATGCCAATTTCCATTTGATATTTACTCCTCTGAACTTGAAGTATGATTCAAAGAGTACTGTTTATACTACAGTAATGCTTTTGTTTCATATTTGCATTTACTATTTATGCTACATTATTTTACTGTATCATAAACAGTAAAGCAAATCAAATGTATTAAAACTTGAATTTGTTTTTTAAGTATAGAGGAGTAGATATGATTTCTAAGTCAAAAGTATTAAAATTTGGATCCTTTTTTAAGTATAGAGAAGTAGATATTATTTTTAATTAACCTTACAATAATTAAATCAAATGTATTAAAACTTAGAGGTGTGCAAGTTTAAAATGCAGTACTAAAAAAAATAGGTGGCCGTGCTTTGTGCGGGGTGCACACTAGCGTGATTGTAAACCTGGAAGTGGAGTTGTAGGAAGTTTGCAAACTGAGACAAATCTCTTGTCAGAAAATTGTTAGAAATCAATTCAGAGGTTAAAAATTGACACAATTGCACTGTCAAAAGTGTTATCAACAACCTTCATAGAGAAAAAATTGCCTCTATGTTTGTCTTCCACATAATGCACCGTCAAAACTATTATCAACAACCTTCATAGAGAAATAAATTGCCTCTATGTTTGTCTTCCACATAATGCATGGTTAACATTTCTTTCCTTAAAATCTAGAGCTCAATTTATGAGAAAGATGATCAGTACCAGATGTTATACATAGGAAATTGAGAAGATAAAGTATGACGCAGAAATTAGATAACATGATCAAAAAGATTCATGCCTTGGTTGATAAAGATTAGAATCCAGCGATGGGATAATAAAGAGAGCGCCAATATCACTTCGCATCAGTATTTACAGTGCAAGCACCATATGGCCATCAAAGAAATGGGTCAGAGGTTAAGCTGAAAGTCACCTGGAAAGAAAATGCAGCAAGATGGGCATAAATTTCTTAGTACTCATTATACAGTAAGACGAAGTCATTTTCTGTAGCTGTTAATGTGCAGAGCAGTCGAGTGGTAGTTCGTCCACATTTATTGAGCATCATAATTTCCTATACAAGCTCATGTGTGCATCACTTGTGCATTTTGCTCTTCATGCTGCATGAAGATGAAATCTTCAGTAACATCAAATAAAGTTAGAGAAGAAACTGAACAACAGTTTGACAAGATCGACAGTTCTTACCGGTATTCTGCAGTATCGAGAGCTCTTACCAATACAAGATTGAGACTTAACCGCCATTACTTGTTTCAACTCCCGCTTCAAGAGATGAAGATGCACTACAATACAAGTAATTTATATTCCCAACTGTTGGAACTTGGTTGAGTCCTGAAACAAAACAGTCTTGGCTTCTCAATTGGCTGGAAAGCTTCAAGCATGTCGTGGTTAGTTTCACTGACGAAATATATCTCGAAGGCTTAAGCAATCGCGCTCAAGTGAAAAAATTACTGAATATGCACATAAGAATACTTGCAGCAGAAAACATTTCTAAGGATACTTCAGTGTGACAGCAAATAACTTCTCTTAAGACAGAACTGAGTGTTATTCGCAGGTTTCAGATTCTATTGTAGGTGAACTTGTTAGCGCCAATGGAATAAAACAGATAAATCTGTTAGAGAGCTGAAGTGCTATATTTTAAAACTTTTTCAAGTTTAGCTATTGTGCGTTTATGAAATGCTATGCTTAAAACAATATTTTTTTTTTGGCCTAATCCGGTGCAATGATCCTAAGGCCAAACTGCTTTCAAGAACAACAGTACAGTATACTGGTGTGCTCCGGCCAAGTATTGTCAAAATCTCCTCGATCTATAAGACCTTTTCATCAAGACCAAGCTCTCCTCGATTTGTTTTCGGTTCAAGTAAAGATCTCCTTGATCTGTTAAAACCTTTTGGTTCAGACAAATACCTTTCGCTCTGTAATAATCTTTCAGTTCATGGCTCTGTTCCTTCGGGCGCAGACTAAAACTTACACGCTTTCAAACTCTGCAGCAGCAGCACAACAGGTTAAACACTTCAATGTGCTTTTCGTATCTTTAGAGCTGCTCCAAGGGCCTCTAAGGTCATCTCAATGGTCATTTGACTATTATAAATCATAATGACAATTATGATTGTAACAACAAATGACTTAATTGCTGTAACTGCTGCATGAAGAAACGTCTGAACGCGAGGGTCACTTAGCACCTCAGCCCGAGTAGCCCCGATCCCTGGCCCATTGGCCCACGAGCCCACAGGCCCACGGACCACTAGAACTTATGAGTGATTAATTGAATAAAAACAATTCTCGGCTTGACGTTGACAAACCTGAACACATGATATTTTGAAACACCAAAACTTTAACTTTCCGCTACCCTACTAAGAATTTCTAAAAAATACCAGTAATTAATAAATACATAGTTTGAAACTCATTTTTGAAAAGCGGTTTTGACTAAAAAATCCAACAGAAGTGGTGATATTTGCATGCCATAGACAGGATTTTACCTTCCCTAACGATGGAGAGGGTGACGCACAGATCTTTTCTTTAGGCTTGGAAAGAAAAGTTCGACCTCGGTCAGAAAACTAAATGATAAAACTATATGGTATAGTTTAAGGCAACTCATGATCTTTGTTTTCGAAAAAAAAAAGGAGAACTTCTCTCGAGATAAATTTTCATGGTTTTTGCATATTTGATATTTTAACCGTTTGACACAGATATATTCCTTATTTAATTTAGCATTTACATTGTAATATCTGGGTTTTAAGCTTTCTACTGTGGGCATCCAAATGCAAGTAGAGCACTTCCGCACCGGGCATAATTTTAACAGGTCGAGTCTGACTGGGTGGAAATAAAGCTACAACAACAAATATTTCAGTAAGATTCATGTTTTTAATGTTTGTTACCAACAGTATTGTTAGTAACAGGTACACGTAATTGCAATCTGTAAAAGAGACGGCAACAAATGTTGCGACCAATTCGATCGCAACAGATGTTCAAATTCTTAGAAATGAAACTTAAACATAAAAAACAATGTCATTCTAGCAGAAAATATATAAAAAAAACTCCCACTTCCAGACTTATAATTTTTACATCAATTGTTTTTCAAGCAAATAACGAGTTTTCAATGTGAACATATTTCACAAAAATTGTGAAGCATTCAAACAATGGATGGAGTACCGGGACAAATGCTTCAAACATTATTTGTTAATGTAACAATGTAACTTTTGCTATACTTTTATTTGGGTTTTCGCGATATTCAATGGGAACGTTTTCACACAAAGTGGAGTAATTGTTGAAGTGGGACAATTTTTTGAAAGTGTGATATTTTAGTGGAATAATCATGAACAATATTTTGAAGTGAGATATTTTGATAAAACTAGTTTTTACACACGTGCAATGCACGTGATTTAATACCATGATTAAATAGACAGTTTGTGCTCATTTTTTCTTTAAACTCTTACATCCCGATTATTTTTTTTATGCTTGTTTAAATGAGATACACCCATTTAAATTTTCATGTTGATATTTGAATTGACAAAAAACAAATATAATTTAAAAATAATTTGAATTTTTATATTATTTTTGATCGATATGAAACTAAGCTTTATTTGAGAAAGTATAGCATTGTAAAGTAAAAAATATTAAAATAGTGTTATACAAGGAAGGTGAATATTTAAAACCAATATGGAAAAATAATTGATTTAAAGTATGTTAAAACGATGCAAAAGAGAATATGAAGTTTATTCCTAATCATTAATAGACTTCATAAAAAAATATAAATTAAAGATTAATACTAACTCTAGTATACTTTTATATGATAAAAACATCCACATAAGAATATAAAAGTACTGGAAAAAATTCATGAAACTCCCTTCTAAAGATTCCTAATTTCACTCAAAATAATTAAACTATTCTATAAAATATTCATAAAATATTATTTTTATTTCTTCTATTTTATTTTTTATTGAGTTAAGATCAATCCTTCTTTAGGTTTATCATTTATCATTTCTCGGACAATTCTAGAGTATTCTCTTCATCATCTACATCAATTGTGACATCAGGCTAATTTTGTATTTTTTATGCTATTATCTTTTTTGGGCTCGTTAATTTTTTATCATCTCATTTAACTTTACAAAGAAGTCAAATGTACTTATGATGTTCAACACAAACTGCTCAAAATATAGACTTTGATTTTTTTCTATTTCAATGAGAATAAATATTAATTTCATATATATATAAACTTCTTTGTGTTCCTAATTTATTACTTAAATAAATTAGAAGCTATCTCTTTATTTTCCTCTAAAATGAATTCTTCTGATGTGCATCCAATAAGAATTTCTGTTATTTCAATAATATTACCTTTGCTCTATCCCTGTCATTTTTCATAAAGAACTAAACTAAATACCTGCATTATTCATTACCAATTTCTCTTAGATTATAATATTAATATTTAATTTGAAGAACACAGTATAGAATTTATGAATACTTACTACTTTTTCTTATGTCTTCGATGGAGATTTTTTCTTTGATTAGGATAAAGTTATTAAATTATTTTTTAATGTAACTCATTCAGTGCTTCATTATAGATATGTCTTATGTTAATGCCAATTCAAGTGATTCATTGACGTTTTCTGAATTTTAGATTTATTTCCATCACTTTCCCATTCGCAATGGAAATAACTCAATTCTTTTAAAGTTATCTCTAAATATTCTAATAGTTTCTTCATATGTAATTCCTTGTATTCTTTTACCCTATAAATATTATTAATGTCAAAAATTAAAGTTTCTAAATTAAAATCAAATAATGCTAAGGTATAATATTATAGTGTTTTATCATTTCTATGGATTTAAACATCTATCAATTAATGTTACGAATATATTTTGGCTACCCCAACTTATTACTAAAATTATATGAAATTACTTTAATTTATATAGTGTCGATAATTTTTAATCTATAATATTTTTAAAAATTTTATCCATTAACCGGATGTTTTTAATAAATTCTTATTATTTTTGTTTACCAGTATCAACTTAGACCATTCTTAGATGCTGAAAATGGATAGTAAATCCCTAAATTAGAAATTT
>BQKN01063999.1:62093-78505 GCA_022839385.1 Asparagus kiusianus
ATATATATATATATGAAAAATACCAAACAATTATACTTTTCTTTGCCAAGTTTTAAAATTTTAGCCCATTTTTGTGGTTTTGAACTTTGAGGGTGTGATTTATAATTTTTAAAATTTTGAAAGAGTTTTTAAAAATTTACTTTTAAGTTTGGTAGTTGTAAATTCTATGTTTCATGTGTTTGTGGTAATTTTTTAAATGTTAGTATATTTCTTGTAACTCTAAAATTTTGAGGGTGTATTTTGCAATTATTAAAACTATAGATTAAATTTGAAAATTTTTAAATTTCAGCGGTCTACCAATCGGCGAATTTGATGTGTGCTAGTTAAAAATTTTGAAAATTTAGAGTTTTTTTTATGATTTTTAAATTTTGAAGAAGTTTTTTAAAAATTTTAAGGTTGATTTTGGCAAATTTTAATTTTTTAGGTGTCTAACGGTAATATATTAAATTCATCTTATTTTATTTACAAATTTTAGAAATTTAAGGTGGCTTTTTACAATTTGAACTTTTGAAGGTGTTTCTATAATTTTTGAGATATTGAGGGTGTTAATTAAAAAATTTAAATTTAAATGCCAAAAATTTTAGGTGTATCATGGTAATCTCTTGAATTCATCTATGTTGTTTGTAAGTTTTAAAATTTTAGAATTTTAATGTGCTTGTCTGTAATTTAAACTTTTGAGGGTGTTTTTATAATTTTTGAGACATTGAGGTGTTAGCTGTAAATTTTAAATTCTTTGCAAACTGATGTTAATTTTTTAATTTCATGTTTTTTATTTTAAGTTTTGAGATATTTGGATGAGTTTTATAATTTTGAACTTTTCAGGGTCTTTTCTGTAATTTTAAAATTTTTATGGTTTTTTTTGCAATACTTTATGTATTATAATATGTTATCTACTTGTAATTTCTTTATCTGAACAAACTAATATCATTTTTATGTTTTACATATTTTATTAATATTAGTTTTTTTAAATTGTTAAGCTAAACATGGTTTGCATAGGATTTGGATAAGATATGATTATGATTAGAATAGATTAAGATATAAATAAAATATTCAAAATAGTGAAGGGTGATATTTACCATTAAAAATTAGAATTTGATTATAGATAAGGTAGTTCAAACTATAAAGGGGTATATTTGTCTAAAAAAGATTTTCCGAACTCGTGCTTTTAAAGGGAGTATGATGGTATGGGATAATTTATGATAATAAAGAACTATATAATTTTTGTATTTTGACCATATAACTACTACTTTATATTTTTAACTTACTATTATTTATTAATTATTGTTTAATATAATGTTAGTTATTGTTGAATAACTTTTTGTTAGATTACAATATATTGTTAATAATTATTATTACACTACTTCAGAATTTTTTATTTTTGTGAACTATTATAGTACAAGTCCAAAAACGTAAAATTTTTCATATTCCTTCTTATTTTACACCCACAGATCTCTTCCCCTCACATCTCAATTTCAATAATCTTTTAATAAATTAGGGGTCTATGATTTTTTTATTTTAAAATAATTATATAAATCAAATACTCGGTAAAAAAAGAAAATAACATTTAAAGAGAGGATTAAGAGGAAAGACGGTCTAGTATGATAGCGTGGCTGAAGAGAGGATGAAGAAAATCTTACCATTATCCCAGTTCTAATATTGTTCTAGTTGTAATTGACCAACGCTGTAAAATCTTAACCTAGTTCTAGTTCTAATTGATTTACACTATAAAATTTTATTCCATAAATTATCCTTGTTCTAGCTTTGAGTTCTAATTGCCCCAAAAAAAAAATTCTACCAGTTTTTCTCAAGGTCACTCGATTCTTGTAAGTTGTTAAAAATTAAGCTCTCCAATGATGAGCAGCGGTTGTGAGACATAAGAATTAGGGGCCTAATAGCAATGGCGATGATTCGAGGGACTAATTCAAAATGTTAGCGATTTCAGCAAACTGACCAGTGAGCCCAAGCCCGATCGAGTTGGCTCGCAGTCTCCAACTGTCTCGAATATCAAGCCGACCCCACAAACACGAAACTTGACCCTCTCGGATAAAACGGAGCCCAATCGAAATAAACTTCCTCGCTCTCTCTCTCTCTCTGGCCCTCACTCTCTCGATCAATCTCGACCTCCTCCCTCCTCGAATTAAAACCCTAATCGACCTCGCCATGAAAATCTCCGATTAATTAATGACTCACTCGAAGCGATCTTTCTCCAGCATCAACAGCATTTGTCCTCTCTCATCGCCGTCGAGCTCCTCATCCATGAAGAAAGCCAAGTCTCATCAGCTCACAGAAAAGAACGGCCTCCACTCCTACTACGGTGTCACCTCCGGTGGCGGCGGCGGAGGCGTAAGCGGAGGGAACGCCGGCGGTGCGTCTGAGGATGAGGACTCGGTGCTCGTCGACCAGGCTGGGGTTTCGGGGAGCTTGATGACGGGGATGGCTTCTAATTTGTTGAGGAAGAAGGCGATTCCACCTCAGCCGATGGTGAAGAAGGCGCTCAAGATTAAGCTCAAAGGTACTCGATTTTCTGGTGATTTGATATCGAATTTTAGCTGAGTTTTACCAAGGTTTTAGTTTTAAAATTCTTATTTGTATGATGTGCTGATAGATTTTATTTGAATTAGCTTATAATCTTTCAACTAGTGAACTAGCTACATAGTTGATAAGTAGAATTGTACTAGTTGGAGGAAACGTATGTGCTGGACTTATAAATATGATGTAGTTGAAGCTGATGATGGATTCCAAGTGTCGGGTTTTAGATTTTTAAATAGCCGTTTATAAGCAGCTTGATGTAACCTTAAGCTTGGGCATTGGACAAACTTGTTGGCTATGTTATTCATGAAAAGACAATTTTGCCTTTGTGAATAGTCCCACATAGAATGGTGATGGGAATAATAAGGGGTTTATATTGGAACACTCATTATTGGGCTTTGAGCAGCGTTTTGGGTTTTGTATTGAGTGGGCTTTGTATAACACACGTGCGCGTGCATAGTGTTTTGGGCTTTGCATAACACGCACGCGCACGTGTTCTTTAATTCTTTTTATTTCTTCAGCCTTCTCGTTTTGCACGTGTTACACGTTTTGTAACGGCTACAGAGATCGTGCGGGGGTTACGCGGATTATGACTAACGTGCGCGGATGGTGAGCAACGGCTCTGGGTTTGTAAACCCTATAAATAGAGGGTTGATCAGTTCGAGGAAATCACAGGAAAAAAAACTCTTCTCTTCATCTTAAAACTGAGCTCTCTCTCTCCTTTTAAAATTCTCGGCTACAGTTCAATTGGTTTTGTTTTTGGGCAACGTTCTTCATCTGAACAGAAGCTCTGCTACTCTCGCTCGAGTTCAGAGGCCGGCCGAATTCCGGGATTTTTACCGCTAGAAGAGAGAGGATCATTTGCTCCAGGACGATAGGCGGGTCTTCAATCTTCTAGGACAGTGTTTACACGACTGCTCCCGATCAGGCCAGGATTTCTAATTCTTTATTTTCGGATTTTTATGCTAATAATTTTTAATTTTGACAACAATCTAGAAGATTGAATTTTATAGCTATTGATTTATTAAATCTAAAATAATTTTTATTTATAATTAATTGCTTTTAGTTGTTGACTAATTTTTTCGTTAATTTGAAAGAGAAAAAATTTACTATTCATCGAATTTTACTGTTCCCCCGAAACTTTTGCTACTGTTCATTAAAAATCATCCGAAATAATTAATTGTAAATACTTTAATTATTTGTTTGTTTATCTATTACTTAATATTATTAAGTAGTAACTGTGGAAAAAAGTTACTGTTCACGAGAAAGAAATAAAAATTGCTTGAAATGTTTACTATATTAGAATTATACAATTTATTGATCAAAGTCGTACTCCTAAGTATCTGGTCTAGTGGTATTGACAAAAACTTTTATTCTAGCAGATTCCAAATGCTTAGACTAGTAAACTTCAATCGGATTTATAGCTAACCCTGACCATTCTAAGAGTGTCAAACCTGAGAAGTTCATCGGTGTTAACCATAAACGGTAGGCTAATCAGATGAGATACTAGCTCACCACCCTAGGTCTTCTATCTGCCATAGACACTCCTGAGTCTTCATCTAGTAATTCTCAACCCTTGACTCCCGATCCTGAACAACCTGCTCCTTCCACTTCTGGTTCTAGTGCTAGCTTCTTTTCTAGCTCTATGAAACCAGAAGAAATCAACTATCATTATTATCATAGAATTCTTAGTGCACTTGCGGATAACTTTTATGACATATATTATGAGTTCAAAAATGCTAAGGACCTATGAAATGCTTTAGAAGCATAATATAGCTAAGATGATGCTGGAATTCTGCGTTTCACCTCCTCTTCCTTCAATAAGTTCATGATGGTTGATGACAAACTCATTAATGAACAAATTCATGAATTCCAAGATTTCCTCCTTCACCTCCAATCAAAGGGAAACTCCTTTACTGATGACTTTAAAGTTTCCTGTTTGATTGATAAACTCCCTCCCTCTTGGTCTAGATTTGCTGGAGATCTTCGACACAAGCAAGGAGATCTAACCTTAACTGAATCCCTTAAGGCTATTCGCATTGAAGACCAGCATAGGCAAAATTCTAAAATCAACACCGAAATGAAAGCTAAAGTGAACTTAGTAGAGGATAAGCTTAAATCTAGGAATTTCAAACCCAAAGGGAAGAAATTCAAGAAAAACCAGTAGTCCTTCAACAAATCATCTTCCAAATCCAATCCCAACTCTTCCAGCCATAAGTCTGATGAAAAGTTCTGCTATGTCTGTGGTAGAATCAATCATCTGGCTCTCAACTGTTTCTATCGGAAGAAGCAACCGGCCAAACTTGCTCCTAAAGGAAATTGATCCAACAAAGTTAACATGATTGAAGAGAATCCAAATTCTTTCAGGTTAGCCTCTTCATCCTATCTTGTAAAGTCTCTACTTCTTCCACTGACTAGTACTTGGATTCCGGAGCTAATATTCATGTTTACAATGATCGTTTTTGGTTTTCAACTTATCAGGAATCACGTGGAGGAAGCATAAGCTTAGCAGATGACTTCACCAAACAAATAATGGGAAGTGGATGCATAGAGCTCACCATGACCTCTGGGAAAGCCCTAAATCTGCAAGGCGTTCATCATGTTCCTTCTCTCCGCCGTAACCTGATTAGTGAATCTCTTTTTCTTAGAGCTGGATATAAGATTGTAAAAGAATCCAATAAATTTGTGATTACAAAGAACAATGTATTCATAGAAAAAGGTTTTACTTGTAATAGTTTTTTCAAGCTCAATATAATTAATTCTAGTTCTAATAAAATTTCTGAGTCTTCTGTTGTACAAATTGTTGAGTCTTGTAATGTTTGGCATGGACGACTTGGACATGTCAATTTCCAAACTTTGCAGAGAATGATTAAATTGAACCTTATTCCAAATCATCTCATGATCACTCATCTAAGTGTGAGATTTGTGTTCAAGGGAAACACACTCAAAAACCCTTCAAGTCTATAACTAGAAACCCTGAACCTTTCAAATTAATTCATAGTGATGTGTGTGACTCAAACCGAGTTCTCACCCGAGGGGGTAGGAGATATTTTGTGACATTTAGAGACGATCACTTCAGATATTGTTACAACTATCTTTTCAAGACTAAGGATGAAGTTTTAGATAGGTTTAAGGTGTATAAAGCTGAATCTGAGAACCTACCTTAACATAAAGATTAAGATTCTAAGATCTGATCGTGGGGGAGTATACCTCAAATGATATGACTAAATATTGCTAAGAATACAGTATTATTCATGAGGTAACTGCTCCCTATGCACCACAGTCTAACGGGGTAACCGAACGAAAGAACAGAACCCTAATGATATGGTGAACTGTATGTTACTCAGTTCAGGAGCACTTGAAAATCTCTGGGGTGAAGTTCTTCTTTCTGCCTGCTTCATTCTCAATAGAATTCCCCACAAACATTCTGATATAACCCCTTATGAATATTGGAAGGGGAGAGCTCCTAATCTGAACTTCTTTTGGGTTTAGGGTTGCTTGGCTAAGGTAGTTATTCCCGAACCTAAGAAGAGGAAAATTGGTTCTAAGACTGTAGATGATGTTTTTATTAGATATGCACTAGATAGCAATGTTAACAGATTTCTACTAATTAATTCTGAAATCAGTGAATATCCAACAACACTATTATTAAAGCAAGAGATGCGGTCTACTTTGAAAACATCTTTCCTTTTAAATCCAAAATCTCAGAAAATCCTAGTTTATCTTTTTCTTCTGATCTACCATCTTCTAGTTCTTCTTAGTCTCTTGATATTAAATCTCGAAGAAGTAAAAGAGGTAGAATTCAAAAGAACTTTAGAGAAGACTTTTTTACCTTTCTTGTTGAAGGTGATCCAAGCTCATTCAAAGAAGCAATGGATTCACCTGAATCTCTTTTCTGAAAAAAACCATTGATAATGAGACTAAATCTATCATGAAAAATCATATTTGGATACTCACTGACTTACCTCCAGGTTGTAAACATGTTGGATATTAGTGGATATTCAAGAAGAAATTTAGACCTGATGGTTCTATTGATAAATATAAAGCTAGATTAGTAGCTAAATGTTATACTCAGTAAAATGATATTGATTACTTTGATACCTATTCTCCTGTAGCCTGAATCTCAACTATTCGAATATTATTAGCCTTTGCTGCTATCCATAAGCTGATCATACATCAGATGGATGTTAAGATTGCTTTTTTGAATGGTGATCTAGATGGAAAAATCTATATGCACCAACCTGAAGACTTCATTACCAATGGTCAGGAAAATAAAGTCTGTAAACTTGTTAAATCTTTGTATGATCTTAAACAAGCTCCAAAATAATGGCACCAGAAATTTGACAGCTATTGCACAGTATGGCTTCACTGTGAATGAACATGATAAGTGTGTTTATTCAAAAGTGATAAACAATGACTATATCATCCTTTGTCTCTATATTGATGATATCCTTATCTTTGGAACAACTCTTGAATTAATTTCAAAGATTAATGATTATCTCTCCAAGAACTTTAACATGAAAGACTTAGGTCTTGCCGACATGATACTTGGAATAAAAATCACTAGAGACACTAGAGAAATATCCTTGAGTCTTTCTCATAGTATTGAGAAAATGCTAATCAAATTTAATTTTCATGATTCTAAACCTGTCTCCACACCTTATGATTCTTCTATATCTTTGAAGAAGAATGAAGGTGAATCTGTCTCCCAGCTGAAGTATTCTCAGCTGATTGGTTCTCTCCTATACATATTCAACCGGACCAGACCCGATATAGCTTATACTATAGGGAGACTGAGTCGGTATACCAATAACCCTAGTAAAGATCACTGGTCTGCCTTAGAAAGAGTATTTAAATACTTAAAATACACAATTGACTATTGCTTGACTTACACTGGGTATCCTGATGCTATAGAAGGGTATAGTGACTCTAACTAAGTCACAGATTCTAACAGTGTAAAGTCTATATCTGGATATGTATTCCTTTTTTGTGGTGGTGCTGTATCCTGGAAATCTTGTAAGTAAACAGTAATTGTTAGGAGCGCCATGGAATCTGAATTGATTGTTCTTGATACCACTTGTATAAAAGCAAAATGGTTAAAAGATCTACTTTCTGAACTTCCTTTGGTCCCTAAACCTTCATCCTTAATCTCTATTCATTCTGATTCTAGATCTATCATAGAGCTTCTAAAGCAAGTGAATGTAAATAAAAAACTGAATAGACATGTTCAAATAAGATATAAATCTCATGTTCAAATAAGATATAAATCTATACAATGCATACTAGGCAAAGTTGTGATATTAGACTTTGTAAAGTCTGAGAAGAATCTTGTTGACCCTTTGACTAAGGGTTTATCTAGAAGTGTGGTTTTGGATTCATCGAGGGAGATGTGGTTAAGCCCATAAATAAGATCACTGACAGTGGTAACCCAACCTTTATTTGGAGACTTAGTCCCAATGTAGGCTCAATGTGGTAGAAACAAGCTGGACTAGTGAGTTCTTTAGAACAAGCCAATTGTCATGCTACTAGAACGATGTTGTGTATTTAAGGTGGGGGTAATAGTGATGCCCTAAAATATCCCACATCAAATAGATGTGGTGATATGTATAGGCTTAAATACTAAGTCATAGCAGTCAAGTTGCAATATTATCTTTAGGCGTCAGATTAAGCTAACCATGTGTTGCACTCACTGTGCCCTAGAGCTTACATCACGCTAATAAGCTCACGGCCTGGGGCTTGGGGCGTGATAAATAGTATCAAAGTAGTTAGTAAGTCGAAAGCAATGTTGTGAAAAATAGTAAAAAAACCCAAAAAGCGGAAGCTCCCTTAAATCTCTTCAGCTTGGGCTAAAGGGTGGGTTTGAACAACTGAGCACTTTTCACTCAAAAAATCATGCCTTATATCTTGTGCGAACAAAAAGCGCCTAAAGAGCCCATAAAGCACCTAAAAAGCGGTTTAAAGCGCTTTTAGAAAAGCCGATTCGGCCCAAAAGTGGTTTTAAGCTCCCAAAAGCATCAAATAGTTCCAAAAATCCTTTTTAAATTATCATTATTCCCTTTGATAATTTATAAGTCCTTACCTTATTGACTAGGTGGTGCATTTAGTGCACTACATGTTAATTTATCACATTACAATGTTTATAGTATTTTGTTGATAATGTGTGATTGCATCCGAGTATTTCTACATATTTATTTCATGCTTAGGATCTCTATAAATCATTACGTACGCATTCGAGAATTTTATTTACCTCTTTTTTTTTTGCTTGTTTTATAATTTCCTTCTGATTTTTTTGCCCCTATTTAATTTTTTTGGACTAGGCACTATTTTCAGCTAAACCCTACTTAAGCCTAAAAAAGCCTAAGCCGCACCTTGTCGCTTTGCTATGCTTTTTGCTTTCAACAGACTTGGTTAAAAGTGCATAACTAAGTGCTATGTTAGACTAAGTGTTACATCGCGTGAGCACGGTAAGAGCCACCTCTAGAACTTGTAGGAGTCACATTTAGAATTCACATCACATGGGGGTGATATTAGGATGAACCAATTGTCATATTATGATGAAGACACTGAGTATTTAAGGTGTGATAATTGTGATGCCACAAAATATAGTCTAACATTGGATATGTAATAATATAGATGTTATTGAATAGTAAATCATGGGAGATAAGTTGCATATTAGCTAGTCATTTTGCGGTGAATTGAGCCAAACTATGTGTTGCGCACAATGAGTCTCAGATCTTATAAGTGCCAACAGGCTTGCCGGCTCAGAGTGTGCCAATTTAAATGCCTTCAAAGATGACAATTTAAATGCTGGTCGAAATAAAGGGAAGTACTTTAAATTCTCTTTCTTCTAATTTTTTTTCTTTGATCGAGAACCTTCTATTATTCAATCTTGTGCATCTAACAATGACATGGGTAATGTAGTTGTTCTTGCACTAAGGGCCTGAAACTATCAAACTATGTTGTCAAGTTATCTGTTCATATTATCGTCTGAGGAACCATTGAAGGAACTTGCCATAGAACAAATGTTAATAGCTACATTATCCTTCACAATTCCCTACCCATGCTGATCTGTACTCATAATGTCTTGGGCCTGGGGTACTCCTTTGTCTGTCCGTGTGTATTATTCCGAAGGTTGAGAGCTCTTTTAGATCCCTTCCCAATAACAATAAAGGTGTATGCCATCTTCCTAATGAGCTTTACCATCTTAATTAACTCAATACCCCACCGCTTAAAGTTGGACGCCCAAAGCTCGTGATATGTTCAATTGGAACTCGGAAAAGAGCCGAAGTTCCTTCAGATATCTCACATATCCTCAGGGGTTAGTCCTTTAAATCTTAGATATCTCCAGCACAGTTTGATGATCCACTAGAATTTCTTTTGATGCAAAAGGTAAGCTCTCAGATATGAAGAAGACATCTGAGATTCAAATGGTCCATTACTAACATCGTATTCTTGAACCAATATTTACAGTAGATCTAGCTTCTCTGTGAAATTCTTCTGAAAATAATTGTGCCTCTTCCGAAGAGTCCATCCTGGCTATCCTCAAAGTTGCACCTCAAGGGATGGACAACAAGGTCAAGCCCATGGAGATGTAGGTGCTTGAGGGAACAAACCCTTCACCACGAGCCATATTGATGAGGACAATAATGGCAATTTTCATATTTGTTATTTAACTTTCTTTTATTTTAGTTTTGAATAAGGAAGATTTGGCAAGTTTGATCAGATCTTAATTTAGTTTTAATTGTGAGAATTTTGAGGGATTTTTCTATTTTGGTAGGATTTTAATTTTTGAATTTTGAATTTTGAATTTTGGGTCAAGTTTAGTAGTTAATCAGTTTTTAGTATCTGAGTGATTTTAGGAATCTGATTGATTTTGAGAGATTTTGTAATTGCTCTATAAAAGCACTACTGTAATCAGAATGAAAAATAATGAAGAATTGATAAATTATTTGTGAGCTAATTTTTTTTGGTGTGAAACCGAATGTTGGTGTGAAGCCTCGGTATGAAACCGTAGGCCAACTTTTTCTCCTCTGCCACTACAGCTGACAATCCCCTGTTTTCTTTGTCCAGCCGCTAACTGTCCTTCAATTTTCGTCAGCCCCCACTCCATCTCCCGTCGCTTCCAGAACAAACGCCAACACCCTCGCTCTCCTCTTCCTCCATAGTGTCGACATCCCCACTCCTCCCTGCTCTCCCGCAAGTCGAGCAACCTTCGCGTCTCCAACAACAATCGCGCCCAGCCGTCACCTCTTTCCGCGTTTGCCGTCGCCGCTTGTATAACCCCGAAGCCCACCAGCCTCGACCCAACAGGCCACCCGCGTCCTCTGTCCCTCTCTTCGCCTCCCCCACAACCGTCGCCTCCTCCACTACTGCCCTTCCCCTCCACCACAAGCCACCGCCTCCTTTCCCAATAGCCACTCGATCCTTCTCCTGCTCTCCTTCAACCTGAGCAGCCCTCCCGACGATCTCCCATGCTCACCCTCAACTCGAGCAGCCCTCACCGACGGATTCCCCTGCCTTCTTTCAACTCGGGTAGCCGCCACCGATCCTGCAGTTGATCGCATCGTCCAGTATGACATCTAACCCGACGTTGCATCGTCCTGTCGCCCGCACACGTCGTCATCGCTCAGTTCACTGTCGTTGTCGTCACTCAGTTCACCGTCGTCATCGCCAGTTCGACGTCGTTGCCGTAGTTAGTTCATCCGTCGATCGTCACCACTTGACAGCCCAGTAAATTATTTTTCTGTTAATCTTGTTTTATTAGTTAATTGCATGAGCATTCCATTTCTAAACTCTTATCATATATTCACTGCTTAGATTTTATTTGTGAGTTGAGAGTAATTGAGCATGTGACTATTTAAATTTGATATTGATTGTAGAACTTGAGCATGATAATGAATATTACAGCTAAATTGATCGAGATTAGAATTAATCATAACTATTGATTCAAAGTGTTAAATCCATCTATCACATTAGTTGTTTTGAATTTTATTTCCTGCCAAAGATCATGGAAACGATGCATTATTCGATTTAAATTGCTGATTTTGATAGATCCCTTGTCCCGTTTCACATCATTTTTAGTATCAGAGCATGGTTCTAGATTAGGAATTTTTTTGATTAGTTTAATTGAGTCTTTTATTTATTATAAAAAAACTTATCATTCATCTCATTTAGTTGTAAATGCATGCCCACTCGTATAAGTCTACCCTATCGATTAGGAGTCTAGTGAATCGTCTGAGTCCAGCATGTCAGGCACTACTGGTCCCGTACTCCTTAAGAGATTCGATGAGCTAGCAGGATAAATAGGTCTCATAGTCCAGGATTGTAGAGCTACCCATGAGATCCTAACAGACTTCCAAAACGTAACAAATGAGAGGCTCGCTAGGCTAGAAGAAGCGCGTGTTGTAACTCTGCCTCCGCAAGGTCAAGGTCATGGCACCTCGCTCATCGACCCCCACCTCAACCTATGTCTGATCCACTAACTTTTGATGGTATGCTCGACCCTCAAGCTTTCTTGGACTGGCTGAAGAATATGAATCGTTACTTCGATTGGTACGTCTTGATGGAACCGCGAAAAGTCAAGTTTGCATCATGAATCTTACCGGACCAGCCTGCCTATATTGGTGTAAACTCGAAATGTTAAGGTATATTAGAGGTGAGTTACCAATTTTAACTTGGCGAGAAATAGCCGACGAGCTAAAAAGGAAATACCCCCTTCCAGTTAAAATTAATAAGCCGCCTATAACGGAATTAAAATCTATTCTTGAGGAAATCGTTAAGCAAGCCGTAGATTTGACAGAATCTAACTCTGACAAGAAAATCCGGGATAGTAAAATAGAAAAACCATGCACTTCTGTTTTTTCTGAAACTACCCCTGCAATTGTGAAATTGACTGAAGTTTCATGCAATAACGACTCTGATTATTCCCCAAACTACTCATTTGATCACGGAGTTCACTGATGTTGTCTTTGAAGTTGTTCCTGAGATTAAAACTCTTAACTCCTATTGAACTCACTCTAGTGATTGAAAACGTTGTTGATGGTCCTTACGAAGTCCTCCCGGACAAACAGGAATCTATACATGATACCCAACACGTTCACTCAGATATCTGTATGAAAGTTGAATCCCAAACTGAGCATAGTGAAATAACTCCCATATTAAATAGCAAACCACAATGCATTGTCCTGACAGTCTCACACATACATTGATCCATTTTAGAATATATAGTGATTAGGGATACAAATTTGAGCACAAGTGTTTTCATTAATATTCGATCTAAGCTTGACATTTTAAATGAACCGCATACCTTGCAGAGTATTCCCTTTCTCTCTTATGTGAAGCACACAAAAACACTCCTCTTTCATGCATTTGTTTGCATGTTCCTCACTATCACTGTTAGAACATGAAATTTGTTATGCATATTAACGAAGGAACGCCTAATTATTCCATTTGATAGAAGACATCATGCATGTTAGACACTTCGTTGAGTTTACATCTACCATTGATCACATTGTCGAGTCTGCATGTCATACATAGTCATTTGAGTGATTTGCATCATTTTGTTTTGATTTGCATTAATCATATATTTGGTAATCAGTGATCTAATTTGAATAACTATATTATTAACTGAAATGTATGATAAGGAGTCAGGAGATAATTTAAAACTGTTAATGTTTGAGAAGGTTTGGACTTGTCCAATATAGTTTCTTTTATAGTTGTTTGAGATTTGGCATGATATTTATGAATTTTTTTAACTCTTGAAATAATTAATAACAACATTTATATTATCGATTTGGTCATAGTTCTATTCTCAATATTGATTGATTAAGCAGTTCATAATGTTTATTGATAGTCCACTGATATAAGCCTGACCCTAGCCTATTGTTTCTGAGAGTTCTTTCACTTTACCTCACTTCTATATATTCGCCCATGTAGCAGTGAATTTTGATAATATTTTAGATGATGAATTTATGATGCAATCTAACTAATGATTTGAGATGTAAGAAGTAACTAACGACAGATTAAGATGCAGGTAGAGTATATTGAAGATGACAAATTTCTCTAACTGTCGAGTTTGCTCTCACCCGGGGAGAATGATGAGGACAATAATGACAATTTTCATATTTGTTATTTGACTTTCTTTTATTTTAGTTTTGAATAAGGAAGATTTGACAAGTTTGATCAGATCTTAATTTAGTTTTAATTGTGAGAAATTTGAGGGTTTTTTTATTTTGGTAGGATTTTAATTTTTGAATTTTGAATTTTAAATTTTGAATTTTGGATTAAGTTTAGTAGTTAATCAGTTTTTAGTATCCGAGTGATTTTAGGAATCTGGTTGATTTTGAGAGATTTTGTAATTGCTCAATAAAAACACTGTTGTAATCAGAATGAAAAATAATGAAGACTTGATGAATTATTTGTGAGCTTATTTTTTGGTGTGAAACCGAATGTTGGTGTGAAGCCTCGGGTATGAAACCCTAGGCTAACTTTTTCTCCTCTCCACTACAGCCAACAATCCCCTGTTTTCTTTCCCTAGCCGCCAACTACCCTTTAATTTTTGTCAACCCCACTCCATCTCTCATCGCTCCCAGAACAAACGCCACCACCCCCGCTCTCCTCTTCCTCCATAGCGCTGACATCCCTACCCCTCCCTGCTCTCCCGCAAGTCGAGCAACCTTCGCGTCTCCAACAACAATCGCGCCCAGCCCTCACCTCTTGTCACGTCTGTCGTCGCCGCTTGTATAACCCCGACGCCCACCAGCCTCGACCCAACAGGCCACCCGTGTCCTCTGTCCCTCTCGTCGTCTCCCCCACAACCGTCGCCTGCTCCACTATTGCACTTCCCCTCCACCACAGGCCACCCCTCCTTTCCCGACAGCCACTCGATCCCTCTCCTGCTCTCCTTCAACCCGAGCAGCCGCTCTGACGATCTCTCCCCTGCTCACCCTCAACTCGAGCAGCCCTCACCGACGAATTCCCCAGCCTTCTTTCAACTAGGGCAACCGTCACCGATCCTGCTGCTGATCGCATCGTCCAGTCCGATGTCCAGCCCGATGTCGCATTGTCCCGTCGCCCGCACACATCGGCGTCGCTCAGTCCACTGTCGTCATCGTTCAGTTCGACGTCGTTGTCGTCGCTAATTCATTCGTCGACCGTCACCACTTGATAGCCCAATAAATTATTTTTCTGTTAATCTCGTTATATTAGTTAATTGCATGAGTATTCCATCTCTAAACTCTTATCATATATTCACTGCTATTATATTTGTGAATTGAGAGTAATTGAGCATATGACTGTTTAAACTTGATATTGATAGTAGAACTTGAGCATGATAATGAATATTGCAGCTAAATTGATCGAGATTGGAATTAATCATAACTATAGATGCAAATTTTGTTAAATCCATCTGTCACATTAGTTGTTTTGAATTTAATTTTCTGCCAAAGATATGGAATTTGGTGAAACGATGCATTATTCGATTTAAATCGCTGATTCTGATAGACCCCATGTCTCGTTTCACATCACATACTAGACCAATCCAAGATAAACCTCTCAACATTGGTTAAAAACAACAAGACACCAACCTTACATGAGACAAGAGTGACATTGTACCAATATTGGCCAAGGATACGAAGGGCTGGTGCAAAATCGATATCGCCAGATATCATCAATATTAAGGAATATGCCTGATTGTCTAGTGCAAATGAGAACATATCAACCACGATAGCCTTGTCAACTACATCCTTTTGTCCATTTGGGACTTCCACAAGTTTCATGCCAGTCCTTTGGCAACCCTCACGAAGCCCTCGCAGGATGGCATTAATGGCCCCATAGGTCAAGAATAGTGTCACTGCTCCACTAGTGACAGGGTATACCCGGAGAGCTAGCCTCATACTGTCGGCAACATCTTCTAAGCAAACATCCCTTGGAACTAGACAGTTCTCAGAGTCTGCCAGGATTGTTGCATGTCCATTCAATAGCCCACATTGTTGACTAGGGGACAAAGTTGGTTCCATGTTTGAAGTAAGGCAGATTGATCGGCTAGAGCAAGGGGACTCTAGTACTGGGGTCTTAATTGGTGTACTCCTTGAAATTACTTTGTCTTCATAAGACATTTGAGCTTCTGGTAACTGTAGAAAGCAATATACGATTGAGACATGAAATGAAATGTAGGACTAGTTCTGAAGAAACTTTGACACATGTTGGGCCCATTAGTCCGTTGGCAATGTAAGCCCTAGGTGTTACAAATAGTATCAGAGTCAGATTGTTAGCCATAATTGTGATACTATTAGTGCTATTAGGGACTAAGTGCTACACTGCGTGAGCGAGATGTGATCCACCTCTAAAATCCACGTCGCCTAGTAGTGATTTCGGGACGAACCATTCATCATGCCGCGATGAGGATGTCGCATGGGTGGTTGTGATAGCCCAAAATATAGTCCCACATTGGATAATGTGGTGGTATCTCAAGTTGCAACGTTGGCTAGCCATTGTTGATAGTGGATTGAGCCTAATCACATGTTGTGTGTGGGTCGTGGGGATTACATCAAGCCGATGGGCTTGTGGGCCTAGGGAGTGACATTGAGACTTAGTTACTTGGTGTATATTCTTATGTTAGAGTTTCAGCAGGGTTAATCTGATGTTAGAATCAACTTAATATTTCCAAGATTAATTCCATTCAGCTTGAAAATATCTTATGCTAGTTCCTTAATGATCTAAACAGAGACAAACTATTGGATCGTAATAATAAAAAATATAGGTTACACTGCCTATCTAAGTTGCATGGAAATTGGTACATGTACTGGTATGGGTGCGGGTACAGGTATGGGACACGACAAAACTATAAAATATAAGGTACGGGGACACGACTATATATATATATA
>BQKN01063999.1:78905-94186 GCA_022839385.1 Asparagus kiusianus
ATATATATATATATATATATATATATAATTAATAATGTACATGAGATCATTTTTTCCCGCGTCATGTGTCATTAGAATTAAAATTCCGATCACATTTTAAGTTTCTTTTATCATATTGATTATCATAAATTGGAAACTACGCATTTTTTTACTAGACATCCAAACGACCCTTTAACTATATAGTTTTGAACTTGGGTATGGACTGAAACGAAACCGGATCCATATCTAACTAGTTTCAAGAAACGGATGTGAGGTGTAAGCTATACCTTGAAGAAGTGTTTGACAAGTGTTTTAAATTAACACATATATCGTATAATTTGATTGCATGTTGTAATAAATGCATGCATATATTCAAGAAGTGTCCATGAAGTTTGGGTATGGGAAAGTATCGGGTACGTGTCCACTATGGATACGGCTTCATTATAGAAGTACTCGGGTAACATAGCTGCCTATGCATTTGTGAAGATCAAGTAAAATAATAATAACAGTTTCCTCCAACTGGGTAACATGTTTCCCTAGATTGAATATCATTTCCTACTTAGGATTTATCGATAATATTTAATTCTTGTCTATGTTACCCCGACACGGCTTTCTTGGTCCCGTACCCATGTCGGATACGTTTTGGGTACGGATCCGCACCCAAACAACAAGGACACGACGATTACACAAGTGAGGGAAAAAATTACGAACTTGAAATTTTACGACGGAAATCTGCGCCCCGACGACTGAGGGAAGCTTCGAGAGGCGTCGACGAGGGTTGGGGAAACTTTGACGGCATTGGGGAAGCTTCGAGAGGTGTTGACGAGGGTCGGGGAAGCTTCGACGGCGTCTGAGAAGATCTGACAAGCGTCGACGAGGGTCGGGGAAGCTTCGACGGCGTCGGGGAAGATCTGACAAGCGTCGACGAGGGTCGGGGAAGCTTCGACGGCGTCGGGGAAGATCCGAGAGGGGTCGACGAGGGTCGGAGAATCTTCGACAGCGTCAGGGAAATCCGAGAGGCGTCGAGTCGGGGAAGATCCGAGAGGCGTCGACGAGGGTCGAGGAATCTTCGACAACGTCCGGGAAGATCCGAGAGGCGTCGGAGACAAGGTAACTTTGATGAGGAATAGGTTTTGGCAGCATATTTTTTCGTGGCGGCGTCGGGAAGCTTTGACGAGAATTAAGGTTATTAGGAAGTTGGGTTTGGGTTTGGGTTTTTATTCACCCGTTTTTTTTTTTTTTTTTTTTTTTTTTGAAATGGTTGGGTCGGCCGTTTAAGCGTCCGATTTAGCTAGGTTTAGGCTGATTTAGCTTATAATGCTTGTATTTGTTTATCTAGGTAATAATATTAGTTCTAAAATTTTAATTAAAGTAAAAATAGCTTTCTATTCTATTTCCTATGCAAGGAATATAGTTTTAACTTTTGGAATATTGATCTAAAGTGAATTATTTTATATATATATAGTCGTGTCCCCGTACCCTACTTTTTACAAATTTGTTGTGTTCCGTACCCGCACCCGTACCCACACCCGTGCCCGTACCTAGGCAACATAGATTCTCGTTAGGATCCTGCTCCATTGAAGGATCAAATGTTCCTTTGATTGCTTGAAAAGGAAAAATAGACAATTTCGCTAGAAATAGGAATTCAATATGTACCGTACTGAGAATATCATGTCTGCATTATTCTTTTTTCTTTAGGTGTTCTTTTTTCTACATTTTTCTAAAATATATATTTTTTGTCTTCTTTGTCCTCAGACTTTGTAACTGGATATCCTGTGCAATCTTCCATAAGTTCAATTTATCATTTAATTCAGTAAGAACATCCACTGCTCATATTGCAAGTTTTTTTTGTCATGTTACCTTTCTTTCTTCGCTATTGGAGGTATAAGGGCAGTCAATCTTTCTCAATCTGGGGGCTCTCCCATTTATAGGAGTGGCTGCTTCTAGAAACTCCTTTACCTTTCACTTTCATGTTTCCTTTTTTTTGGCAACTAAACAAGAAAATTAATCTATGAAAAAGTTGAAAATCATAAAAGCTATACCTTCTGAGCTCTTTGGTTTTCAGTGTGGAAGGTAACTCTTGAGGCTTATTTATTTCTAATGTTGTGCTACTAACTCAATTTTATTCTAATATGACTTAGATAAGCCTAAATTACCACCAAGTTTTGAAGAAGATACGTGGGCAACATTGAAGTCCGCTATCACAGCTATATTTTTGAAGAAACCAGATCCCTGTGACTCTGAGAAGCTTTATCAGGTATTCATGATGCAAATTTGTTTCTAAAGCTATAAAATTTTTAATTATTATTTTTTTAGGGACTTAAATTCTTCTGTTACAGGCTGTCAATGATCTTTGCATCCACAAGATGGGAGGAAACCTTTACCAACGCATTCAGACAGAATGCGAAGTGCACATCTCTGCAGCACTGATGTCGTTAGTTGGGCAGAGCCCTGATCTCGTAGTATTCTTATCATTGGTAGTGAAATGCTGGCAGGATTTCTCAGACCAGATGTTGATTATTCGTAGCATAGCCTTATACCTCGATAGAACATACGTGAAACAAACCAATGGTGTTGACTCTTTGTGGGAGATGGGGTTGAAGCTGTTCGAAAAACATCTCTCCAACAATAAAGAAGTGTTGCACAAAATTGTCACAGGCCTTCTAAGGTTGATTGAGAGGGAGAGGTACGCTGAAGTTGCACATTTGGCTCTCTTTGAACTGCTGTACATAAATAGAAATGTTTTGGCAGTCTTGACTTTTTATATGCCTCTACATATAATTGATTCTTTTTCAACACATATTCTTTGCCTTCAATATTAGACCACATAGCATGGGGAAATTGTAGATTTAAGATCTTGTGACTTCATTTGCAATATCTATACGCTATCGGAACTGTTCATTTTTAGAGTAACCAAAGGGTAGTTGAGTTGAAGCTGAAAATAAGAAAATTGTGCTTAAATGGTTCATTTCAGCCCATACTCAGTTCAAAACTATGATTATAAAGGGTCGTTTGGGTATTTAGTTTAAAAATGAGTGATTGCCAATGTGTAATCTATGTACTAAAACAAACATCAAAAATGTTTTGGGAATTTTAATTTCATATCATGGGAATGGAAAAACAATATTGTTGGATTTAAATATATACACTTATGTACACAGACACACAATCTCACATATAGCCATGTTCATAACTTCATATATCCTACTTTTACATGTTGTCATGTCCTGTTCCCGTACCCGTACCCACACCCATATCCATGCAACATAGATTGTAACAATGGTTGGGCTGCAATAACAACTATATATATTGATATTGGCAAAGAGAACTGATTATTTTACCATTAACAAAATAAGGTTGTTGATGACCTTCATTGTTCTTCAAGTTTAATTCCTTTGCAGACATTTGGGAGTTGGATAATAATGTGTTTATAATTTTCCTTGGGGCATGTACTTCTAAAATATATTGTAATTCTAAAGGATGAAATCATAGTTTGGACTATATTTAGATCTTATTCGTAGCTGCTGACACAAACAAGTTGCACCAGTGAGTCAATGTTGCACTTAAATGCTGATGGCTGTAGAGGTCAACTAATAATCTAATAGTAAAATCAACACTTTCAAAGCTTTAGTTTTCTTCTCTTGTTTATATCCAGAATACATCAAGGAACTAAATTACATGCGTTGGCATTCACTTTGTTAGATAAAGGTGATATCAGTAAATTTAGATGAGTAAATTACTCTTATAGGAGCTGAATGGGGGAAAAAGCCATATTCTTATTTTTGCGCTTCATTGTATTATCTTCATCCGATATCAGGATGTGTCCAAGTTACAGATGAATTCTACATATAGTTGATAACACAGTATATTCACATAAGTATGCAGAGAACTATGTGTGATAACTCTTAATCCCCTTCACATAGTTAGATCATTTGTTACCTTGACACATGATTTCCTGTGCTCACGAACCATGATTAATACACAGATAAATTGTCTTCATATAGTTTATGATGCAATAGAATTCACATAACTATGTATGATAACTCTTAATCTCCATAACATATGCGTAATATCTGTTAACTTGATGCATATAATTTCCTGTGCTCGTTACTTCACAATTAATACAAAGAAACCGGTTTCATGTGGGGGTAGTACTTATATGGATGTATTCATGTAGTGAACTATCTGTTCTTCCATATACCTATACTTCCATAATTAGTAGCGTTTAGATGTTTTTCTAATAAGATGGTTGGTATCTCTATTGAATGATTTATTGATGTTTTTTCTCGTACTTAAATTTTCTTGATTTTTAAAAATATTTTTAATTAGTGTTTAACACGGATTGTATTTTCTTTGGACCAGGCTTGGTGAAGCTATAAATAAGGCATTGCTTAATCATCTTTTGAAGATGTTTACTGCGCTAGGAATTTATGCAGACAAATTTGAGAAACCTTTTCTTAAATGCACTTCTGACTTTTATGCTGCTGAAAGTGTGAAATATATGCAGCAGTCAGATGTTCCGGAGTATCTGAAACATGTGGAGGTACAAATTTCACCTCTTGTTTTTTTATTGTTTATGTTGTAGTCATCTATGTTTTATGTTTCTGATTGGGCAGCAAAGAGCTAGAATTATTTATCATATATATGAAGCTTGACAGATGCAAATTTGCAGTTAAGATTGCATGAAGAACAAGAAAGATGTTTTCTATACTTGGATGCTAGTACGAGGAAGCCACTTGTAGCAACTGCCGAAAGGCAGCTTCTTGAACGTCACGCATCTTCAATCCTTGACAAGGTTGTATATCATTACTGTTCCTGATGGCAAAGGTTTTAGAGTCCTAAGTTATGTTTCCCCCCACTTTTGTTTAGGGTTTCATAATGCTTATGGAAGCTAAGCGTGTGGAAGATCTTCAAAGAATGTACACTCTGTTCCAGAAGGTTAATGCTCTTGAGTTATTAAAGCAAGCTCTTGGTTCATATATCCGCGGTACTGGACAGGGTATTGTCATGGACGAAGAAAAAGACAAAGATTTGGTTGCTTGCCTCTTGGAGTTCAAGACATCTCTTGACATGATATGGGAAGAGAGCTTCTTCAGAAATGAAATGTTTGCACAAACCATGAAGGATGCATTTGAGCACCTTATCAATCTTCGGCAGGTCAGATTATCTCTCTCACCCATGTCATATACTTCAGGCTGCTCTCATCTGCTTTACTTTACACTATCTAGACTTGAGAAATTTTGTAATATGAAGTGTGAATTGTCTGACTTTTCAATCATTATATGTGATATATTGGAATCTCTCACGGTTGTTGCTCTGTTTTGCTTTTCATCGCTCGGTATCTTGTTGTTTTTGGCTACTTAGGGCGATGCGGATTCTTTATGGAGAACATTTGTGGAGGTCTGAAAGAACTTTAAAATTTTAACAATAACTATTTATTATTAGAGGTTGATACTGATAGTTCTAAATTAATAGTAAAGCTGTTTTATTTCTGCTGAAGTTGTTGACTTTGTGGAGCAGACTCTTATTTTAGATACAGTATATAATTGGCGAAGTAGCATGACCAGAACTGAGTTTATATTTTCTTCCATCTCTTATGAAGTTTACTGTTAAATAGAGATGATCAACTGGCTGCATCTGGGATTCTGCTTTTCATCATAGCAGCTGGTTTGCCTGTAACAAATCTCTCCAGGATTTTTCTTGGCATTTAGTCTTTTATGTTATCTGGTTGAGGGTTAATTTTATACTCAACAGATCTGTTATGAACCGGAGAGTTTTTATTGCTTTGAGAAATCAGTGTCAAGTTTACATATTCGGAGCTTGAAGATTGCATATTTTACTCTTCTAGCTGCTTCATATTTTTTAATTCGTTTTGTATTTCCTTTTAGCTTGTTGTTCAGTTGTAAGATGACAACAGTTTTGGCACAGAATTTTGATCATCCGCCAACTTGGAAACACCTGACTTTGTCATAACTAGCTGCCTGTCCTCTTCTTGGTGGCAATATTCTGTACTTCTATTCTGTCAATTGCCTTAGAGCAACACTATCTCTAGGTGAGAGCTAATGAATCTGTCTTTGGTGTTTCTATACAACAGAATAAACCTGCTGAACTAATTGCAAAGTTTCTAGATGAGAAACTTCGTGCTGGCAATAAGGGTGCTTCTGAAGAAGAGTTGGAAAGGACACTTGAGAAAGTGTTGGTATTGTTCAGATTTATACAGGTATATAATGGGATGTTTAGTTAATAATATGTGTTTTCTTGTTCTTAGCTTTAACTCAATTTGAATTATCAGATTAGCTTTCTTTGTGACACACTGCTCTATTTTGGGTGCTTCAGTGTACACTGCTTTTAAATTACGCTGACTGGCCAACATATTTTGTTTCACCATTAATCAGGGCAAAGATGTTTTTGAGGCTTTCTACAAGAAGGATCTTGCAAAAAGGTTATTGCTGGGAAAGAGCGCCTCAATTGATGCTGAAAAGTCAATGATCTCAAAAGTAATTGAATGATATTATCTCTGAAGTTGTTTCAAATGATTTCTTCTAGTTCATTATCTCTGAAATTGCGACATATCTAACCAGAAGCAAATACTCTTTTCAGCTCAAGACTGAGTGTGGGAGCCAATTTACTAATAAACTGGAAGGCATGTTCAAGGTATCGAGTCTTCTCTCTTTTTTATTAATATTGTATCCCATGTTGATAATTGTGGTTACATTCTTCGTCTATGCTGTTGGACCAGCTCTCTGAAAAAGGATAAAAAATGATGACTAAAACTAGAATATTCATGGACTTTATGGTAACAAGTGACGCATGGTTTCTTCATCGTAAATGCATGGTACAAACACATGTGAGAACACAGCTTTAAACTGATGAGTTTTGGGCTAATAAAATATATCAAGAAAACTATTCTCTTAATATTATGAAATGCCAGAAGACAAAAATGTTAGATACGTCAGTTGAAGTGTCATATACTGACATATAAAGGCATAGGGATCTATATGAGAGATTAAAGATAATCCTTCCTAGTTCAGAGGGACGAGGGGGGGGGGGGGGGGTTGCTCTCCTGTAGAGAGAAAAATCGTGTCAAAATAAAGATGTTTTCCCTTCAAGTTATTGGAAAATAAATACATAAAAGGGCAATAGTGACTACTGTACTGCCTGCAACCTCCAGAGAGCCAAAAGTTGATTATCTTCTTTTCTTATCAATATCAGACTGAGTGTTTACTAGAATATGACTTATGTTTGGCTTAAATTGAGCTTCACCAAAAACAAAAGGGACAGTTATATTGCGTGATTCTGGCAATATTATTAGTGCAGCCGACAGAAGATACGTATCAGATATTAGAGTGGATTTGGTCCTGAAAACATGCATGAGAACAAATTATTATGCTAACTAAGGGCAAAAATAGTTAAGTAAAATCATCTTTAGTCATAGACTTCCACATACTTTTTTTAATCTGCTTACTTGTATTCTTCTGTCAGGAACAAATTTATTCTATTATTTCATTTGACATATTTAGTTATGTGCTGCAGTTTGTTTTTCAATTGCTCACTGTTCCTTGTACTTGTATTTTACCTTTTAGCAACTTTCCGTGATTTTCAATTTGCTATTTGTTAAATCTTATTATATTGTCAAATGCACTACACTAGCGCAGTTCTATATGTTCTTTCTTTGTAATAACTACATGCTGCTGACCCATTTCCAGGACATTGAATTATCAAAAGAAATAAATGATTCCTTCAAACAGTCATCACAAGCCAGGACGAAGCTTCCTATTGGCATTGAGATGAGTGTTCATGTTCTAACGACTGGGTGTGTATTTATCATTTGATTATTCCAACGGATACATTGATAAGGACAACTTATATTGCTAACATAATTTCCCCTTTTAATCATAATTCTAGTGCTTGATGTTATATCACAGATACTGGCCAACATACCCACCCATGGATGTTAAGCTTCCTCATGAATTGAATGTTTATCAGGTTAGATCATTAGAGCTATCTAAATTCTATATCTGTGTGAATCTGTGTTATCTTTATTTTGTAAGTTTCTAATCTCTGCTTGCATACAATAGGATATTTTTAAGGAGTTCTACTTAAGCAAGTACAGTGGGAGACGGTTAATGTGGCATAATTCATTAGGTCAATGTGTTCTAAAAGCCGACTTCCCTAAAGGTAAAAAAGAATTGGCAGTGTCATTGTTCCAGGTTAGTGGATCCTTAATCTTCCTTTATACAGATACGTCACATTTTACTCAGTCTTGATAGTTTCCTTGGGTCCTTTATGTTGTCAGACTGTTGTCTTGATGCTGTTCAATGACACCCAAAAGCTCAGCTTTGAAGATATTAAGGACTCTACGGGTATTGAAGATAAAGAGCTGAGGCGGACTCTGCAATCTCTTGCATGTGGCAAAGTTCGTGTGCTCCAAAAGGTTTGTTATTTCTCATGGCTTCTGAATTTTCTTGCATAAGTTGAATTATTATCATGATATACTGGTATCCAATAGTTTCCAAAGGGAAGAGAAGTAGAGGATGAAGATACATTTGCATTCAATGAAGAATTCAGTGCTCCTTTGTACCGCATCAAGGTAAATGTTCTATTTGATGCCAGTTTGGGCTTGTCAACTTGCAATTCAAGCTAACATTTTGCACTTTCAGGTAAATGCCATTCAGATGAAGGAGACAATAGAAGAGAACACAAGCACTACGGAAAGAGTATTCCAGGATCGTCAATATCAGGTATGTATACTGTTGTTACTGCACAATTTATTGGCAGCATTACAAGTCTTTATTAAATGATCCGCCGCCTAAAGCATGCAGGATTAAAATATTAGAGTATAACAATGTAAATGTTTGAATATTTTCTTTTCTTATGATATATCTTGTGTCACTAACCGATTGTTAAATCTTGTGGTTTCTGTAAAACAAAAGAAAGTATATATGCTTGTTGGTCCATAGAGGCTTGTTTCGAATTGTTTTCTTTCCTAATTTGGAAATTATCCACATAGTTCATTCAAAAAGGGTGAATTAGATAAAATCCCTCTAACATTTGCATGATTGAGAGATATTCCCCTATATTTGCTTCTACTTTCTACAACATTTATTTGATTGTAAAAGCTAATGTCATCTGATACGACAATTATATGCACTCAAGTATAAACATTTATGTCATTGTAATAATTCCAAATTGATGAATACTTGACATCAAATTGAAAATTGTGTCTTCTTTTTTTGGGTTCGGGGGTGGGGTGTTTTTTCCCCTTGGGGTGGGGATTGCTATTTCAAGAAGGAAAGGAAAATTTTACACTTATTTTGTTTGAGCTCTTTGTTTCTGACATGTACATGATATGTTCTGTTGCAGATTGATGCAGCTATTGTTCGAATAATGAAGACAAGGAAAATACTAAGCCACACACTTTTAATAACCGAGCTTTTTCAACAGGTAAATACATAAATCAGTTAGCGAATGTTTATAGATTGTTTTTTTGGTATTCACTTTCGTGGGATTTTTATTTTTTTGTTTCATTCAGCTCAAATTTCCGATAAAGCCAACGGACTTGAAGAAAAGGATCGAGAGCCTTATAGACAGAGAATACCTTGAGCGAGACAAGAACAATCCGCAGATATACAACTATTTGGCTTAAGGTCTTGAGCCCAAGTGATCTTTTCTGTATTAGGTAGGTCACTCTTAACAACATCCAATGTACAGGGTAGCTTGAACCTCACTTTCTTTTATGTTCCTTTGGGAGACATTCAAAATTGTAAATTATTAGGACTTAGTCCTTGTTCTGTGAAGGAAATGGTCGCCAAATTTGTGAAAGTAACGTGCTAAGATTTTGAAGAATCGCCAGAGCAAATTACAATGGCAAGTTTTATGATTTTAATTCACAATCGTCTATAGTTTATATGCCACTTTATATACCTTTCCCTTCTATCTTATTTCCTTATTTTGCTCAAGAAGGCTAGATAGTTGAGCCAAAAGCATCTATTTTAGAGCGTACTTGTTCGTGGATGAGTATGGTCATGGATTTCGAACTGGTTCCTGAGTTTAATTTTTTTCCCTCTGTCTTCACTTGGAAACGAGTCTGGATGATATACTGTGGGTTGCAAAGAAAAGTATCCGTATCTGCACGTTACGAGTATGGATACAAATATGTATATCTAATAGGATATAAAAATGTATAGATAATGGAACATTCGATCCGTATCTGAAATAACTATGCATTTACAATTGCTTCGATTAGTGGATTTGATAGTAATTGTGAGGATACACATTTAGAATTGGATGTAGTTCATATGATCCATAGATCTAATCTTAGTTTTTTCAATATGCAAGACATATTAATAAACTCTCCCTTATCGTATGACCCATGCATATTACAAGCAGTTCTTATTTGTTTTTCCTCATATCCGTTTTCCACCATAGATATTTTCATCTATTTTATTTGTATTTATATATGATTTTGGCGAAGACAGATACAAGTGATATTTGTATTCTTATCTACGATGTAAGCATATATTCAAGCATATATGAATAGGATAAATATCATATCTGATCCGTATCCCATACGCCTTGCAACCCTGCTTCACTCAAGCTTTTTTTTATTATTATTTGATAACCCAGCTTGGATCAAACCTAAAATTATGAGAGCTGTATTGAAACTCTCTCAACCACCTCCGATGACATGAGTAGCAAAAATGTAATGGATAGAGATGGATGTAATCGAACGGTGGGGTTTGGATATGGATTTGCGTATAGGCCCAAAAAGGTGGCACTAAGGGCACACCCCTAACCACAATCTCAATTACACCCCCTCTCATTTGTTACAGTGCATCGGGCTTTACATAGGATTTTAAATTTTTAAAATCCCATGTAGGACCCGGTATACTGTAGCATACGAGAGAGGGATGTGGTTGAGGTTGTAGTTGGGCTGTGCCCTATCATTTTCCGGCCCAAACACATAAAAGAAATATCCAGAAGCTTACCCTCTCGCTCCCCTCGTCTTCCCATTTCCGCCGACTCCCAAAACCCTCCCACCTCCTCCCCCCTCGATCCCTCCCCCAACCATGATCATGGCGACCGCATCAGCATCAAATCCGCAACCGAAGCAAAGAATCCTAGTCATCGGCGGCGGGGTCATCGGAGCCTGCGCCGCCTACTTCCTCTCCCAAAAATCCAAACACACCAAAATCACCCTCATCGAGAAATCCTCCGTCGCCTGCGCCGCCTCCGGAAAAGCCGGCGGGTTCCTCGCCCTCGACTGGTGCGACGGTGGGCCCCTCTCCTCCCTCGCCCGCGCCAGCTTCAACCTCCACCGCTCCCTCTCTCAGTCCCTCGACGGCCCCCAAAACTACGGCTATCGCCCCCTCACCACGCTCTCCCTCTCTGTAAAAGCCTCCCCGCCTTCGCCGTCGTCGTCAGCCTCCCTTCCATCTTGGATCGATGGGCCCACCGCCGGCGGTCCGAGAACCATCGGGACCGTCGAGACGACGGCCCAGGTCCATCCACAGCTGTTCACCAGAACACTCATCGACGCCGCGGTGGAAGTATACGGCCTCGACGTCGTGATCGGGGAGGTGACGAACGTGCGGGTTGAAGGTGGCAGGGTCACCGGCGTCGAAATGAAGGGCAAATTCGTCGAGGCCGACGCGGTGGTTCTCGCGCTCGGGCCGTGGTCGGCGCGGAGCCCGATTCTTTCTTCTCTGTTCACCGTCTCCGGGCTGAAGGCCCACAGCATCGTGCTGCGGCCGGCCCAGCCGGACGCGATCACCCCTCACGCCTTGTTTCTTTCTTACCAGGACTCGCCGGTGGCGAGAACACTCGACCCGGAAGTTTACCCCCGGCCGACCGGAGAGGTGTACGTGTGTGGAATGTCGTGTGAGGCTCAGGTGCCGGGTGATCCGGAAGAGATTGTGGGCGACAGGAGTTCGATTGAGATGTTGCATAAGATTGCGGGGACGGTTTCAAGCCATTTGAGGAGGGAGGGAGGGGCGGAGGTGGTGGCGGAGCAGGCTTGCTTCTTGCCGTGCACGGAGGACGGAGTGCCCGTGATCGGAGAGGTTCCTGGGGTTGAGGGGTGCTTTGTTGGGACCGGGCATAGCTGTTGGGGGATATTGAACGGACCTGCAACCGGAGCTGCGCTGGCTGAACTTGTTTTGGATGGCAAGTCGAGCATCGTCGACTTGACCCCGTTCAGCCCCTCGAGATTTCTTCGGCTTCGCACGCGAGAATAGAGGGTTCCCGACGATTTGTGGATGGGGACAACGCTAATGCTACTTCTCCGTTAGTTTTTCAAATTTTCACAGAAATATCAAGGGGAAATGCTGGTGAGTGAGTGTATGATCATATGATCTTCACATGATCAGCAATGTACGTGCTAACGAGATAGAACATGGACGATAATTACTTGCATCCCTAGCATGATACATGGACAGTTCGTCTGCAATTATCTGCGAGATTAACCGTAATAAGAGTGGTGTTGTGAGGTGAGGTACATGTAATTTGGTTACTTTGCTTTGGAATCTAAGTACAAGTTTACTCTCTTTATGGACTCAAAGGAGAGTGTCAGTCTCCAGTCTTTCTGTTTCCTGCTCAATGGTCTTCCTTTATTCTGAGCGTCTCTGTTTTCTCTTACATTCGCGAGCTTCCAAGTACATTGTCGCGACTCCATGTCAACTGAGTCGAGGAGTAAAACCTTTTCGGTGTGGTTTTGGTTCTTGGTGTCCGTTTTGTCTTCAACGTATGAAACCGACATTGGCATATCTTTAAAGCGATCAAGATCATCAGGTGTTCTCAGTAGCCGCTCTGCTCCCGGAGATGAAACCTGAATAAGGAAAACATAAGTAAACCGTTGACGACTGCTAAATGACAGCAAAACATAGAACGCAAGATGATGCCTGTAGACCCAAATCATCGGGTATCTCTCCGAGCTCTCCGATCTCATCCAGTCTTCTCTTGTAAGCACGGCTGAAGCTTTCAATTTCGTCCAAGCTAGGGCACCCATATCTGAAAGGAAATCAATCAACCCATAAACTTCTACCGGCCTCTACTAGAAAGAAAATGCCATTATCACTCTTATCGTAATTCGGATACACTGATAACCTGCATTTCTCCATCCAACTAATCAGAGTTTAACCTGAATGATTATATACAAGAAAATAACAGGAACAGTGCCAGCAATACTTAATTTGTCTTAATTGGAAAAAAAACACCACCTACTTATCTTTGTAACTCTCAGTGACCATGAACGATGAGATCATGGCGGATGGAATAATATGTTAGTCTCTGTCCTTGAACGAGAATAGATTTCTACTGTTTCATCGTTAACATAATCAAAACAACCAAGGAAGGAGACGGCATTAGCAATGTTTTCTTTAATTATATAATAAACAACAATTAGCCACCTAGATTAACGAGTTAATCGTGTACATCAACAAAAACCAATCGACAAATCTGCTAGGCTGGATGGCTCTGATAATAATAAATGCACTTGACTCCTGATATACCAAATTCTAGTTAATTTTAAGAAAAGGTGATCGAAATGCAACCTAAAACAGCAAGGGTGGTCTGGTCCACATGAAACATACTCTAGCCTCCTCCAATGGAGACAATTACCAAAAGAACACACATCTACAATGCATGCAAACCTGTATCGGTGCCAAATTGAAGCACAACCTTGCAAACTTGACTAGCAACACCAAGTGTTTGTTCATCCCCTACGATAGATCTCGCGAACAATTTCAAACTCCATTTACTTCATCCTCAGTTTAACTACGTCCGTCAAGTTCACATCATTAGTTTAACAGAACAAATACTCCCAATTTTGCAACCACAAAATGGAGGAACTTTTGACACGATTACTCGGGATCAATTGCCATCTTCTTCCAATAGTCAACCTTCCTCTTCTTCCTCCTCAGTTCAACGTTTTTAGACCCACTAAAACTAACAATATCAAGGGAAAAGTAGGCACTTGTACAAATTTACCAATTTCCCGTTCTTGCGAGGTTAGAGGAAGAGATATTGAGCAAGAAGTGATATGAGGGGCCTAGTTGGTATCTTGAGAACTGGAGGAAAAAAGGCAAACCTAATGTGAGGGAGTTCTGATTGCTGCAATTAATGGTACTTATCCGGTGAAGAAATGGGGCTATAACATAAGTATACTGATCATCTTGCTCTGTCTGTTGCAATAATTCAGCATAGTTTAGCTGTTAACATAATTAATAGAAGAAAGCAAAGAACATGATTCTTCAACTCAAGTAAAGCTGTAAGAACGAAATGTGATTCAATCATCATTGATCATAGTGAAACTTTACCCTAGACATAATAGAGTCAAGCTGACAGTAGGTTGAGTTGCCAAACGAGAAAACCATAACCGCTGAGAGGATACAAGAAGTTAATCAACAAAAAGTCCCAGCACTCGGTAACTTTTTTCCTTTTCACAGCAAGACTAAATAAATTTCTTTAGGGAAAGTCTGTTTGCACAAATTTAGCGTTAAAGACCACATTTGCTACAGCTAAGTTCCCACTTCCCAAAATTGCTCAGCATTTTGCAGGAAATTACTTACTTGATGCTGACAAAATTCACTGCAGCAAGAGCTACATGCAGACCGCAACAAATGGGGCACTAGATAAGTAAATGAGGCACCACACCAGCACAAGCACTTTCTTTAACTTCGTACAACTACTTCAAATTTTCAATAAATGTTTTAATGCCCCTTCAAACCAAAATTGGACGTGCATATTGTTTTCGCCAAAAGTTGTTTTTGCTGTTAAATTCATTATATCTTCAGTCGATTACAACGAATTCGAAAGAAATAGCCTTTTTATAAGACTTCTTTTACACAACAAAAGGAAAATTATAACTTTTTAGAAACAAACCCAGGATCGTTGTTTGGATCGCTGCGTGCGTGGGAACTTTGCCTGTGCCGGGGGTGCGTTAGCTCGTGGACCACCGAATCACAGATTCTGATTGAATCGTGAAGGCTTTGGGGATTCTTCCTTTGTTTATCGAAGTAGGAATTTGAAGTGAATATCTTATCAAAGTAAGACGATCACTCTTCTTAAGATCAAGTCAAAGCTCGAATCTCAAGGAATTGCCAGAAGCTCAGGAACTCTGCTCTGTCTGCTCTAAAATGCTCCGCCCGTTTTTGTAACCACTGTCCCACTACTTAAATACCATCTTTTTATAAGGTTAGTGGGTCCATCTTCAGTTTATAACCATCTCCCCACGTTTATGGTTGATCTCAAGTAGTTATGAAGCCAAAAAACCGTCAAAAAACGTGTTGTAACCAACTCTATGG
>BQKN01064000.1:6013-24315 GCA_022839385.1 Asparagus kiusianus
TAAGGGGAAAACGGATATGAGTTTAGAAATCCAAAACCAACTCAAAACAAGAGAAAAACAGACTGCAGGTATCACGGTCGACCGCGACGATCGACCGGACCGGACATTTCCAGTTTCCATATGTTTGGCCATTTGTGTATGTTTCAACTCTTTTCTCTCTCGTGTATGAACTCGTTCATACTCAAAACACATGGTATTATACTCATATACCATTAAATAATATTTATCATACTAATTATCCATATATCATAATTTATCACACATTAATTATATTATTCATAAATTATCGGGGTTTTACACTATGCAAGCAATGAAAATCACAAAACTAAATTAGCAAAATATAGAGCGAGGATCTTTGACTCTAGGCGATTAAGCCACAAATCAAGAGCACTAAGCTCTGATACCAAGTGAAAGTACCCTAAGGGGGGTGAATAGGGTAATTATTAATCTAATCTGAATTCGATGCCAAATTAAAACTTATAATAAAATATCCTAGCAATATGATATACAATATGATTATGCAAGTATAAACAAGAGACAACAGAAGATAAACAATGAGACAATAGGTGATATAAAAATATGCACAAGATATAAAGTAGAATAGTACGCCAAATGCCTAACACAAACACAAAATATGATCACGAAGTTCGGTCAACCATTGACCTACATCTCTGCTCCTCACCTCGAGGAGATCTCCACTAAATCTCAAATACTACAGAATAATGGTTTTCAAAGATCACTGATAACTTTTACAATACACACGTTGTCAATCACACAAGTCACACTCTTTTAAGTGTTGGACTACCCGTGTTACATTTCTTAAGTGTTTAGATTTACAACCTTTCTCTAGGCTTTACTACCAACTCGCTCCTCTAAGTGTTCTTGTGTACTACAACATGTTTCAACAATAAATACTGATAAAAGATTTGTTCTCCAATACAAATGAGAACGAAATGCAAGCTCACTCAATGAATCGGCCTCACAACCCAAATATACTAAATGTGGAATACTTAAGCTCAAGTGGTTGTGTATGGAATCAATGAGTAAAATGAAATTTAAGTCAAATAATTCTAGCTTGTATATGAGAATCAAAATATAAATTCACTAGAAGAAAGGAGTTTAGAAAACTTCTCCAAGAACAAGAGATGTAGATATTTGAGGATGAAAGCCTCCAAACCAAAATTGAGATCTTTCTCTTGTAAAACTCTTTTTGTATAAACAAAACACACTTAAACTTCTCAAAAACTTAGACCAAAGTAGCCAAAACAATCTTGTAAAACTCTTAATGCAAAAATAAGTCTTGAGAGCTATTTATAGCCTCTCAAACAAATCTGCCAAAAACTAGCTGTTACAGTGAAAAGTGCAGATCAGTCGACTGGTTGGTTTTATTGATTGACTAATCAACTAGCCTTTACAGAAGAGAAAACAGACAGCTATGACTCAGCCGACTGAAAAGAAAAATTAATCGACTGAAAACACTGTGTTCGATCGACTTACTCAAATGGTCGATCGATTGATAGGCTGTAAAAAGAAATGTTGTAAAAACTCGTTCTGGTAAGTTGACTGAGAAACAAAATCGGTCGACTGAAAGCTATCGGTCTACTGATTGAGGCAGTTGGTTGACTGGAAACTGATTCACAGATTTTCTTTTGAAGAGCTGATTTCTAAATTCAATTTAAAATAGTAAATTAACTCTAAAAATAGTAAAACTTGGAGAAATGTTTACATATATATGTTTGTGTCAAAAGTTAAGATTTTCATTGGCGACGAACTCATTACAATTTTAGCCATTACAATAAGTTCAAAAAAAGAAAGAAAGTCGATCTTTTTATAAGATCTCCTTTACACAATGAAAATAAAGATTACAACTCTTGTCAAACAGCGCAACGGACGTTTATCAACCGCTGCTTGCGTGGGAACTTTGCCTGTACCAGGGACGTTAATATCCGTGGACCGCCACGGATCAGATCCGGTTAGCAAAAATTGGATGATCAATGCTCTCGCTTCACGAAGGAAGTGATTATAGTAGCGGTGATTTTGACTAAGCAAAATCACGGCTCTTCTCGAGATTTAAGACCAAGCTTAAATCCGGAGGAATAGGGGATGGGTCTCGAATCTCTCGAACTCCATTCTTTATGCAGTGGAGATCGCCAAGATCCGCTAACCCTTGCTGTAAATTCGTGGCTCCACTCTCTAATTCGGCAGCGCTTCGCCCTCTTGATGTCCTCCCTCTAAATGGAGGCCTTTGGCACATATTTATAGGTCTCGGATGCGGTTATTTGGATGAGACTGATGGATTTCTCTGTATCTTCAGTTAACAACTGTACAACCACAATATCAGATCAGTTAGAATGCTCAGGAACACTCAAATCCCAAAAGAATCCGTTAAAGAACCGATAAAACTAAATTTTGGCCGAATAGTCACCTGTGGCTCGGCCTTGGCCGGGCCACATATGGTGGCTCGGCCCATAGCTGAGCCACTAGTCTGACCGGGTCGCTTTGGAGTGACTCGGCCGCCAGGGGCTTTATCTAATTTTCGGGTTTTGACTTGTTCCGTCGCTACGCGTATTCCGTCGTTTCGTTAACTTGTACGCTTTCCCGATTCGTTTCGCGAACGCATGGATAGCTTGACGGTGGCGGACAAGTGTGTAGGCCTCTTAGTTTGCTGTTTAGCTGGCGGATGGACGTGCGGGCCACTTGGTTCGCCGATTTGGTGATTGATGAGCGTGCCGGCCACTTGGTGGTGGCTGGTGAGCACGCGGGCCATTCGGTTTGCCATTTTACTTCATGTATTGGTCGGCGTCGGATAATCCTCTTAGACTTAGATAGTGGCGTTCATCACATTTTCTCTGTCTCGAGCTGTGTGTGGATACCTATAGGCATTTTTAGACGCCTCAGATACCCCCTCCAAAGTATTTCAGACTCATTCTTTTATGGATGAGTCTGGAATGCTTTGAATATGATAGTACCCCGCCTTTAGTCGGTGTCAAAGGACCTGTGAACTATTTCAATTCTTGACTTCCTCAGCCTTCAGTTTATCCTGTGCTTTGTCGAATAGATGAAGTTCTTCCGGCGCTGCGTTTATCGTCTGCCCGTTGTCAAAGTCTCGTATCGGAATTGGTGAGTTAGTTTTGGCTCGTGTCATTGAGTTGACTTTGAACTGATTATCTTTGTCGCAACACATTGACCGGCATTGACCTAGGGCTACGCGTTGCTCGGCGTTGGCCTTAGGGTTTTGTATTGATCGGCGTTGACTTTCATCGCAACGCGTTGACTGGCGTTAACACAGTTCATACTCGTACGTTTGCTGGAGTATTCACAATTTAAGCTCTTAAGGCATTGGAGCATGACGGTCCTAAATTTTAGGCTGCAGGACCAACTATTAAAGTTGTTTCATCTGCAGATATGGATCTTGTCCCGAAGTCGTTGGATGCTCAAATCACGAGACCAACTAATAAAGCTGATACGTCATTAACTCACATTTATAAAAATTTTGTCAAATTCTCAGCCATCAACGGGTTTAATTAGCCTTTACCGACTACCATTTGAGTCGGGCTAGCATGCAGATTGTTTAGACCCATTCTGCACGTAACATTGTGCTAAAAGAGTTAACTCTTTTAGTGCTACGATATTGAATACGTAGACTTCGTCTTTCTCACGGGAATAGACTATCCGACAACGCGTGTTAGACACTGACTTAGGATTTTTGGCAAATCCTCAGCCTTTAACGGATTTGATGTGCCTTTACCGATTACCGTTCGAATCGGGCTTGCATGCGGATTGTTTAAGTCCGTTCCGCATGTAACGTTATGCTAAAAGAGTTAACTCTTTTAGTGCTATGATATTAAATACGTAGACTTCACCTTTCTCACAGGAATAGACTACCCAGCAACGCGTGTTAGGCGTTGACTTATTCCTACTTAAGCTTCGGGATAAAAGTCCCCAGACTCGGATTCTGGTGTCTTCTTCAAACGGTGAAAGACTAAACCGGCAACGCATGTTAGACGTTGACTTATCCCTTCTTAGAATTCGAGATAAAATTTTCCGTACGTGTGAGGCACGGATTTTAGTGTTATTAATAACAACCTGCCACAATATCGAATATGTGGGCTTTTGTCCTTTTTACGGTAAAAGACTAATCGGCAACGCGTGTTAGGCGTTGACTTATCCCTATTTAGGATTAGGAATAAAATTCCCCGTGTGTATGAAGTACGGATTTTGGTATTATTAATAATAACCTATCATAAACGAATATGTGGGCTTTTGTTCTTTTTACGGTTAAGAACTAACCGGCAACGCGTGTTAGGCGTTGACTTATCCCTACTTAACCTTCGGGATAAAATTCTCCATGCATAAAAGGCATGGATTTTTGTTGCTACGATGCTGAATACATAGACTCGGTCGTTTTTATGGGAACAAATCACCCAACAACGTGAGTTAAGCGCTGACTCATCCCTACTTAGGCATCGGGATAAAATGCCCCAGATTGGTATTTTGGTGTCTTTTATAACCGGTAAAAGACTAAACCGGCAACACGTGTTAGATGTTAACTTATTCCTGCTCAGGATTCAGGATAAAATTCCCCGTGCGTGTGAGACACGGCTTTTGGGAGTTGAAAAGTGGTGTCTTCTCTTGGGGCAAAGACGAACCCGATGCGGGAGAGGAAGAATTTTATATTCTATCTTCCAAAGCTGAAGAGGAAGAATTTTATATTCTATCTCCAGTTGCAAAAGGAAACTCAAAGTGGGATCTTCACTTTAAGAATCCGAGAAGGTGAGACTGAGAGTGGGATCTCCACTCTGAGAATCGAAAAGATTCGGATAATCCTAACTATTGAAAGATTTGATTATCGAACTAAAAATAGGTTTCTCGTTTATCGAGAGTGAATTAGGGTTTTGGCCTTGACTGTAGGAAGGTTTGATCACTCGATTTGAAAGTGGACTTCTTGTTCATTGGAGGAATCGAGAGGGGATTTTTGGTTTTGACCCTAACTGTAGGAAGGTTTGACCGAGTGAGAGTGGGAGTGTGTGATGACCCTAACTTTTATAGGTTTGATCACTCGATTTGTGGACCTCTCGTTCATTGAAGGAATCGAGAGGGGATTTTAACTGTGGTCCTAACTGTAGGAAGGTTTGACCAAGTGGATAGTGGGAGTGGGAGTACAAATCACAGTGAGAGTGTTGACTTGTACAAATCACTCAGTAAGGGTTCTTGGTGTTAAGTGATAAGGACTTAACACGAAGGGGTTTAACAATTCATCAAGGATTGATAGATCAAAATTCCAAGCATTATATCCGGACTCTAACCATGAAAGTGTTGAGTGCACGAACATAGCGGAAGTTTGAATGGAGTAGACCAAAAAAATTTTAATAGACCCACTGTTAATTAATTTGATCAGTGAGGGATTTTATGGTGGAAGACTGTGAGTCGTCGAACACCAATAGGAGTTTTGTGAGGGAAAATTGATCCAATGAAGTGATCGAATCTCATCTCAGCAAAAGAGTGTTCGAAAATCATAGTAGGAGTTTAGTATTTATCACTTTGTTCATAATGATCGGGTTACCCCTAAGAATATTACATTTAACATTCTTTCGGGAACTTCCCGTTATATGAATTATCCACCCCTAGCTTTCTTTGTAAAACTGGGTGTAACGAGGAGTATGTTATCCTTAGTCGCATGTTCCGGTTATCCTTAAGAATATAAGATTCTTTAGGAACTTCCCGTTACATAAATCATCCACCCCTAGCTTCCTTTGCGAAACCTGGTCTAACATTGTACTTAGATGGATGACCGAAAAGCAGTTTATACTCGTATACTCTTTGGAGTGTGAGAAGGAGTAGTCTATACTCTTATACTTGTCGGAGTCTTTATTCGACTTAATTGAGCGATATAACGCCGGCGTCAACCAAGGTTTGGATGCTATTCTTGAGAGCAAAGCAATCCTTGGTGGGATGAAGGACCCTTCTGTGGTACGCATAGTACTTTGGATCCGCGATGTTGTCAGCTTCCTCCTGATCTGGGATAGGTGGTAGCTTGATCTTGTAATTTTAAGGAGGGACCCGAAAATGCCTAGAACATCTTCGTCCTTGAAGGAGTACTCTTTTTGGAGTTTCGGGTTTGAAGCCTTTTGCTGTCTTCGGGATTGTCATTGTGACGTTTGATTAGCATCAACAGCAGCTGCAGGTGCCTTGCCCTTACCACAGGAGGCGAAGTTTGAGTTTGGAGGATTAGTCGTCGGTTGGCTCCTCTCGGCCTTCTTCCTTCGGAGGAAGCGTTCGGCTTGTTCACCGTGCACCTTCAAGTCTTTTCAAGTGTTGGACGGTGTCATTCCCATAGCTTCCAATATCTCAATTGATAGGTTGTTATGACAGGTTTGAAGGATGAATTCCTCCGTGATCGGATCTCGGCAGTTCATTACCTTATTTCGGAAGCGTTTGACGAAGTCGTCGACCGTCTCATCGTCTTCTTGCTTCTCATCGAAAAGTGTCCTGATCGACACCTCAGCGTCATCATCAAAGAAATGAGTGAGGAATAGGCTCTCCAGGTCTTTCCAGTTATTAATACTTCCGGACTTAAGACGACGGTACCAATCGAAGGCGAGCCCGCGAAGGGTGCCAACGAATGACCGAACCATCAAGGTTTCATTGTCGGAGATTATGCCCAAGTGGGACTTAAAATAGATCAAATGTTGAGTGGGCGAACCCTTCCCGTTGAACGGCTTGAAGTTGATCAGGTTGAACTTTGCCGGGTATGCTATTGAATCCTACTCTCTTGGGTAAGGACACGGAATCCCGATCTTCTTTACCTCTCGATCAGACATCAGAGCGTTGATTTTTCTCTCGAGGTCCTTCATCTTTTTATCCTCGTCCATATCTTTCCTTGGTCGATTATGAGGAGGAGCAACGGGGCCACCCCCAGTGTTGTCATTATTAATAGGACCAACCCCGGTGTTGTTGTTTTCAGTGGGGCTACCCCTAGTGTTCTGGTCAACGGGAGGGTCATCAGCATTGATATATTCATCCACGTCTGAATCGCTAGCTACTTGGCTAACATTATTATGACGATTAGATTCAGCTAGTTGATTTGATAAGGCTCGGATCTGTTGGTCATGCTCTTCCCTCATCTGCTGCATAGCCATTTCCATTTCAAACCTGAAGTTCTCTTTTTGCTTGGCCAAGGCATCCTCAACCATTTTAGTTACTTCCTCGGTGTTGATCATAAACACTTCGCGCGATTGTCCTAGGCTGGATGCTGTATTATCAGAGACGATTACCGAGTTAGCATCTGATGCTTCATCATCCGAGGATAACCCTCTCTGCATTCTCTGATAATCTTTTTGTCTAATAGTTCTCGATCGCAACCGGGTTAGACGGTGCGATATAAGCAGATCAGAGCTAGAAGGTCGAATCGACTTTCCCTTATCAGCCATATTTATCATAACTTCTAGGAGTTCATCACCTTGAACGGTCGATTGTTTCTTGCGGAAACGTCATAGCTTGGACTTAGTCGCTCCGTTAGAGATCCTCTCAAATACTGAAACCCTCCGTGGAGCGGCCTTAGGGCAGCTACACGCCGATAAAACTGCCCTGATGATGTTTGTGCACGGACAATGAGAGTCTGTTTCTCGGGTACTTCTCTTTCGAGATCTGTTCGTACTCCCAGCCTGATAGTATAACTCATCGGTCTGAAGACTGGAGTAACCTATCATGTGTTGGCATGACTCATCAGGTATAACGCCATCGTCTGACGAATATGTTTCCTTCCGAGGACTCGATGCCTTGTTGGTGTCCTCAAGAGTCACGCGTTTAGAGCTGCGCTTTTGGGAGCGCGAACTCTTGACGGGCTCTTGGACTTCAATTCGTCGTCTGAGGTAGTCAAGTGCAGGGGTTTTCCCATTATAGGAAGGCTTTGACTTAACGCGAGGGTATGTGCGACCCCTAGCTCGAGTGGTTGCTCGGGTTCAGTCACCGGACCCAAGCGTTCTTTGATCGGAACTTTGCCTCGATCCTCGTACAAAGAACCCAAGCAATCTGTCATCCTCATCTTAAAACGGGACAAGTCTTCATGGTCGTGAGACTTTACCGAAAGTGCGGAGTTCATCGGGATAGAAACAGAGACTGTCGGAGGCTTAAACGGGACCGCGGGAGGTGAACTGGATGCGAACCGATCTGACCCGGGTGCGAACCGGCGCAAACCACCATTTGGTGGCTCGGTTTTGGCCGAGCCACCATTTGGTGGTTCGCGCATTCTGGCAGTTCCGGGCCATGTTTGACTTTTTGTCGACGCCGTTTCGGACTTTGGTTTCCAGACTTGGCGTGGTTTCTGTGGCTTTTTGATCCCCTCTTTTTGCTTTAGCTTCTGTGCTTCTCCCACTAGAATTCGTGCGTGCGCAATCAAGGCGCGACGCTTCTGAATGCGCTCCTCGAGGGTTGAGCGGGTCCGTTTGACTTGGATCCACTCATTCGCTATTGGTTTGGAGAAGAGTTAATTTATCTGTTGCTGGAGCACTCGGTGCCTTCTGCGTTTCAGATCCGCCTCATAACCAATCCCGTCAACAGGCTCCAAAGCCTTAGCAAGTCGGCACGCAAGTCGTTGGCGCTGCTTTTGGCGTTCCCTCTTCGATAAGGTTGGCGTGCCTTCTGCGATTGACTCCTTGACGGAGGAAGGGTCCAAATATGTAGATCCGGGCTCGTTGGAGGCCGGAGGGGCTTTGCACAGCAAGATTGCAACGGCAACGCGGGCCTTGATCTTCCTATGCTTGGGAGGGGCAGAGGATTTGGAGGAGGAGGACGGCAGATATTCCTCAAACTTCAGTTGGTCGAATTCGTACTCGACCATTTCTTCAACCGGGATCTGGATCCTTGGTTGCAGCATGACAGCTTCGGCAGCGAAGCTGTTGGCTCCCACTGTGGTCGCTAGCTTGTTTGTATCAAAAGTTAAGATTTTCATTGGTGACGAGCTCATTAAAATTTCAGCCATTACAATAAGTTTAAAAAAAGAAAGAAAGTCGATCTTTTTATAAGATCTCCTTTACACAATAAAAATAAAGATTACAATTCTTGTCAAACAGCGCAACAGACGTTTATCACCCGCTGCTTGTGTGAGAACTTTGCCTGTGTCGGGGACGTTAATATCCATGGACCGCCACAGATCAGATCTGGTTAGCAGAAGTTGGATGATCAATACTCTCGCTTCACGAAGGAAGTGATTACAATAGCAGTGATTTTGACTAAGCAAAATCATGACTCTTCTTGAGATTTAAGACCAAGCTTAAATCCAGAGGAATAGGGGACGGGTCTCGAATCTCTCGAACTCCACTCTTTATGCACAGGAGATCGCCAAGATCCGCTAACCCTTGCTGTAAATTCGTGGCTCCACTCTCCAATTCGGCAGCGCTTCGCCCTCTTAATGTCCTTCCTCCAAATCTCAAAAGAATCCGTCAAAGAACCGAAAAAACTAAATTTTGGCCGAACAGTCACCCGTGGCTCTGCCTTGGTCGGGCCACCAAATGGTGGCGCGGCCTGGCCGAGCCACTGGTCTGACCGGGTCGCTTTGGCGCGATTCGGCCGCTAGGGGCTTTATCTATTTTTTGGGTTTTGACTTGTTCCGTCGCTACGCGTATTCCGTCGTTTTGTTAACTTGTACGCTTTCCCGATTCGTTTCGCGAACGCATGGATAGCTTGACGGTGGCCGACAGGTGTGTAGGCCTCTTAGTTCGCTGTTTAGCTGGCCGATGGACGTGTGGGCCACTTGGTTCGTCGATTTGGTGATTGATGAGTATGCGGGCCACTTGGTGGTGGCCGGTGAGCACGCGGGCCATTCGGTTTGCCGTTTTACTTTATGTGTTGGTCGGCGTCGGATAATCCTCTTAGACTTGAATAGTGGCGTTCATCACCTTCTCTCTGTCTCAAGCTGTGTGTGGATACCTATAGGCATTTTTAGACGCCTACAATATAAAAATAAGTATGTTAGAAAACAAATTTATAAAATAGCACTTCCTAAATGTGAAAACTCACTGTTTTGCAAAACAGTCAAAAATATGAGTTTGTTAAACACTTGATTTTGATGAAATCTTTTCAAATAAGTTTTGAGATTCTTTTTACTAGATTAACAGACTTTAGAAAAGATGTAAAATATTGTTATTAAGTTAATAACCCAAAAATGCGTTATTTTCTCAAAATAATGTATAATGCGATAAGTCGAAAATAGCGTATTTGTGTATGATTTGAGCTTTAAGTATAAACACATAAAGTACAAAAAAAAACTACTATACCCAAGCTAGATAACAAGAAGCTCGATCTGGACGATCCTCAGCTTGGTAGTAGGGATGAAGTACGATATTGAATCTTTTGACTTGGATTGCAATGACTTCGTTCCAATTTCCTTCCAATATCCTTAAATATCATCGTTAGCGCTCAATTCCAACCAACCTCCAACCTAATGCATATTGGAAGAAAACAAATACAAGAAAATAAGATTAGGAATTGTTTATTAATCATCAAAACCAAATTAGACAATAGACTCATAAACATGAGACCTAACATAACTTCCAGTGTCTTTCAAATTTTTTGCATAGTAGAACAATTAGAGGCACGATTAAATTCTTTAGTAGTAAGAGAGCAATATAAAGCATGTTAGATCCTAGGGGGGGAAGGGGGGGTGATTAGGGTCTTATGCTAATCTAATCCGATTTTATACCAATTAAAACTAATTAACAAGTTATCCTAGCAAGTATAAAATACAACAAGATATGTGAGCTAGGATAAGTGATATACACAAGGGTAAAAAAAATAAACAAGATAGTGGATGATATAAATAATGAGCAATGGACAATAGCGATAAGAAATATAAACATAAGAGAAGTGCGCCAAAGCAAACTCAAACACACGATATGATCACAGAGTTCGGACCTTCCATCCTACGTCTCCGCTCCCCACTCCCGTGGAAAAATCCACTATCACAACCGGGTTTTTTACGCTCACCCGAATTACGTTTACACCTCACAATGTCGGTTTTTAACGTTCATATATCAACGTTCACAATCACTCACAATGTCGGTTTTTAACGTTTACCGATAAACGTCTACTCCTCACACTCAATTTTCTAGCTCACCGAAAATTTTACAACACTAACAATGTAACAACAAATGATTTGTTCTCTAATACAAGGCTAGAACTCAATTAAGCACAACTCAATATTACAATCTCTCACAACCCTAATATACTATGTATGTAAATACTAAAAGCTCAATATGGGTGTGTGTAACAAAAATATTAATCAAATCTTAAACTCAATATAAAACTAGGTTTAATAAAATGATAATCAAAACAAATAGATATAAAGCTAGAAATAGAGTTTAGAAAACTTCTCAATAGATCAAGAGATTGAGGGAGGATGCTTGGATGCTCAAGCACTAATAGGATCTCCTCAAGCTCTTGTGAAATTGATTTCACAAACCCAAAACTCTCAATTGCTTAAAAGCTTCTTAAACACTCTTTTAAACAAACACTAATCAAGTTTAAACCCTTGTTAAACTCTTTTAAAACATTCTCTTGGGTTTTTGAGAACTGAGGTATAAGGGGGTATTTATATGCAATCCCAAACCAAAGAGAAAGTCAAGAAAAGACCAAAAAACCAGCTCAAAAACGACTCTGGAAACTAGCTATTACAGGATGAATGACAGTTCGGCGGCCGACCGCGGCGGTCGACCGTGAGCAGCTCAGAAATAGAATATAGGCTCTGGACATCAGTCGGTCGACCGTGGCGGTCGACCGTGAAACTCTCTGGACTGCATCCGGTTGACCGTCACAGTCGACCGCGAGCCATCAAGAAACAAACTGAGTCTCTGGACTCAGGGGCGGTCGACCGTGGCGGTCGACCGCAAACAGATATATGCAATTGTTAGGTTTATAAACAGTTTTCTGATTTTAAAACCCTGTTTAAAAATATCAAATAAATTCTAAAAATGTAAAACTTTGGGAAATAATTGTAGACATGATAATACACATGCTATAAAAACTGGTTTTTAAAAAGGACCTCCCAAGTAAAAAATATTATCATTTTGCAAAATTGTCCAAAACATGAAAATGTAAACACATAAGTTTTGACACATTAGCTTAACAATGTTTTAAAACATTACAAAATGATTTTGTGGACTTAATAAAAGATGTATATGATTATTGTTAAGTCCAAAACCTGATAATATAATATTTTCACAAAATTACATATTCTATGCAATATATTTTGAAACATAATAGAATATGAAACTAATAAAAATGTAAATAAATTTGTTTGTTGTTTCATATCTATGTAGCTAAACCAAAACACAATAATAAATATAAAAAATGTAATTTCATATTTATAAACATGAAAACTATAAAATCATGTATGTATATATATATAACTATATATATACATAGAAACCAAAACTAAAATGTGTGTGTATATATGATTGAGCTTAAGGTACTAACACACATAATATAAAACCTAAACTAAATTACCCAAGCTTGATCTTGATCTTCAATAAGTTTAACTTCGTACACTTTGCGGATGAAGCTTGAACTTGTATCTTTAACTTGAATGTACATTGCTTCACTCCACAATACCACCAACCTCTATTGGATATGATCATGAATGCACAATTCCATCCATCCTTCAACATGTTGTTTGTCTACAATAAATAGAATTATACAAACACTAGACAAACAATATTAGAAGTAAATTGTTTGTTAAACATCATCAAAACAAGAAGGCCAACAAAGCATTCATAGCTTTTTGAATTACAAGGTGAAAAAAATCTTTTTGTATTGAAGTTTCCATTTATTCATAGGAATTTCAGTAACGACTCCTCCTTCATCCTTTGTAGGATTATGATACTCATGTTCGACACACTTTATCAAAATTAGTAGATAATAAAAAGGTTTTCATGCGAGTTTTCCAATATGCATAGTTGGTGTCATCAAGAAGTGGGGGACTATTGATGGCGTGTCCTTCAAAAAAGGCTGAAGTAGTGGTAAGACTTGATATCTCTACCCTAGGTTGTGATACCTAAATACAGTAATGAGGCTTTGATATCACTTTTTTAGAACTGAGATGCAAGCCTAGAGGGGGGGGTGAATAAGATTGCTATAGTTTTTTGACAAGACTCAGAAAATGCAGTAGAAATATAATAAGAAAAAAGAAAATCAAGATAAAAACACATGAGACTTTTATAGTAGTTTGGATCAAAATCCTATGTACACTCTTCCTTCTCATGAATGTCCTTTCTCACTATGATCAGAGTTCACCTGAATCACAACCCAATTTAGTAAGCTTCAAAGATCGCACCCTAGAATCTACCCAAAGCTATTCGTCTAACCTAACTCTTAACAATAACCAGAAGAAACCTAGCCCTAACTAGCTAAACCCTCAATTACCATAGCTTGAGTATGTCTTCAAACACACAAGTTTGACAATACAACCTACCATAATAATTAAGCCATAAAAAGAAAAATCTTATAGCCCCTTATCAAGCCGTTCTTGAAATCGATAAAGATGAAGATCCATGAAGAAGTAGCGTAGTGATGTAAGCGAAGGACAATCCTTCTCGCTAAATCAATCTCCGATAAAATGCGCACCAAGAAGAAGTTGAATGAGACTCAGGCGATTTGATCAACTCTCTCTCTCTCTCTCTCAAACTCTAGAATAAAGATCTCTTCTTTTGTGTATATGCCTCCTTGAACTTTATTATAAATTATGATATCTATCTCCTCTTTGTTTGCGGTGAAAGTTGATTTCTTTATTGCTGAATCCATTATACGTTTATCGATTACAGATTCAAAGTAAAATTAGTCTTTTTATAAGACTTTTTTACATAATGAAAAAATAAAAATAAAAAAATACGACTCTCTTCAAACAAACACAACAGGTGTTTATCGCCCGATGCTTGCATGGGATCTTGGCCTGTGACGGGGATGTTGATATCCGTGGACCACCGTCGATCAGATTTGATTGCTAAAAAATCGGGCAGAGCTTCGTTGATTCGTGAAGGAATCAAGAAACCGTAGCGCTTATCTTGGTAACATCGAGATAATTACTCTTCTTAAGATCATCACAACGAGGTAATCTTAAGGGACGATCATGAGAATTACAGATTTGACGAGCTCCTCTTCTTTATGCTGACGAACTCGATCCGATCTCTCCTCCTCCTCTCTGAAATTCGTGCACCTTTAGTTTTCAGTCCAGCAGGGCTTCGCCAATGCTCGAGAATTCCAGATCTCTGAAAATGAAGGCCCTAGAGCTGTATTTATAGGCTTCGGAAGTCGGTTTTTTTGGATAACAATGACCGATTCACACCTATCCTCAGTTATAACCACTTTATCACATTTAAATATAACCCCAAGACAGTTAGGAAGGCTCTGGAACTGTCAAAACTGATCGAAAACCGTCAAACACACGTCCCGAGTGCAAGACAGTTCGGGGTGTCTCGCACATGTGCGAGATAGTTTGTACCCTCTTTAGTATTTTGGCTCTAATTCTTTCATCCAATCTCCGAATATGATGATTCAAGTTGTGTTGGAAAGATAACGAAAAGATCTATAATTTTTATCTTTTAAGATTCTTTAGATTCGAATCAAATCATGGTCAAAATAGCTCTACAAGGTCCGAGACACTTATGAGTGTCTCAGGTATTTTGATCATAACTTTCTCATATTACCTCCAAATGACCTGATCTAAGATTCATTGAAAATATAATGAATAGATATATAACTTTTATCTTTTAAGATTCTTCAGATTCGAATCTAAAGATGATCAAAACAGCTACACAAGGTCCGAGACACTTGTGAGTGTCTTGGGTATTTTGATCATAACTTCCTCATATGACCTCCAAATGATCTGATCCAAGATTCTTTGGAAATATTATAAAGATATCTAAAACTTTCATGTTTTGAGTTTCTTCATCTTCAAATCGGATCATGGTCAAAATCGTCATTCTTGTTCGAGACACCAACACTATCTCGGAGTTTGTACTATCTTTGGTATTTTGACTTTATATTTCTTATATGATCTCTAAATGACCTGATCCAAGATGTATGGGAAATCTAACGAAGAGATCTACAACTTTTATCTTTTAAGATTCTTCAGATTCGAATTGAATCATGGTCAAAACAGCTCCACAAGGTCCGAGACACTTGTGAGTGCCTCGGTCATGGCCGAGATACTTGTGAGTATCTCGGGTATTTTAGACATAACTTCCTCATATGACCTCCAAATGACCTGATCCAAGATGCATTGGAAAGTTAATGAGGAGATCTACAACTTTTATGTTTTGAGTTTCATCATATTCAAATCGAATCATGACCAAAATCGCTCTACACATTTTGAGACACCTTTGAGTGTCTCGGCTTGGCCGAGACATTCATGGGTGTCTCGCCGAGTCTCGTGATGTAGTCTTGCGCGTTACGTCCGTTTTCACCGTATTTTCATCGTCCGAACTCGGAATCATGCGATTCAAGATGCGTCAGAAAGCCGTCGAGAAGATCTACAAGCTCCAATGATTGAAACTTCTGTGGAGTGGATGGGACATGAAAGGCATTTTGTTTTTTTTGTAAGTGACACGGAGCTCCAGATCAGTTCATTTCCTCGTTGTTCTGCAGTTCCGTTGCTTCATAGTCCGTCGACTCACTTCATGTGCTTGTCGACGTTGATCAAACTTCTATGACTCGGATAGTGACGTTCATTGTCTCCTCTCTGTCTCGATCCGTGTGTGGGGACCTATAGGTAATTTTTGACGCCTACACTCTTAAATAGACTTTGATAGGTCATGAAAGAGATACCCAAATTTGACTACAAATAGGAGATCAAACAGGTCATGAGCATTATAGATTAAATCTAGAAAACTGCCAAATTTCCTCATAATCATCAATGGTGGATCATGACCATAGATGGTCCCTTAGTGATCATCGATGGTTCTCCTGTAACCATCGATAGTACTGGTTCTAGTTTTTGGATTTCTTTGATTGTCTACTATAATCATCGATGGTTCCATATAACCATTGATGGTTCCCTATAACCATCGATGGGTTACTGTAGACATTTGATGGTGCAAACTCCTATTTTTGTTTTTCTTCGATTGGCTCTTGCAGCCATCGATGATATGTTTGACCATTGATGGTTCGAAAGCTAAAATCAATGTTTGTGTTGGCTTTTTCATCGTTTCGAACAACATCTTACTTGTACCTATTTATACCTGAAATCTATTATCTCACAAAACATATCAGTAGTAAATAAGAGCTTGATATTATTCAAACAAGAGATATTATATGAATAATGTTCTAACAATCTTGCACGAACAACGTTCTAACACACTCACACACACACATACACTTTTTATTATTGTGAAATATATTATATAAAAATAATTATAATATAATATATTAAACACATTAACAACATATTATATTAAGTATATTATAAAATATTATATTTAAAATTTTTTAATTTATTATATTATCCACTGAAAATTATTTTATAATATAATATATAGTACCATGATATAATATATTATATTAATTATTATGATATATTATCATATATTTTATTAAAATATAAAAAACTAAGTAAGTATAATTATTATAAAAATATTATAGTACAATAATATAACATAATATATTATATTATATTAAAAAATTATATTATAATAAATATATGTTAATATTATTACATACATTAACTACAATACAATATTAAATAATACAATATATTACTAGTTTTGTAATATGAAAAAGTTTTAATGTAATATATTATGTTAAAATATAATATATTAATTATTACAAAATGTTATCATAAATTTTTATTAAAATATAATATTTTACTTGAAAATGTAATAAATATTTCAAGAAATTTATTATTATATATTAAATATTACATATTATTTTATTATAGATATATTATATTAATTTAAATAAAATATTTATTAATAAATAATATATTATAATAATATATGTTAAAATATATTATATTAGTTATTGCAATATATTATCATATTTTGTAATATAATAGAATATATTTTATTTAAATATAATAAACTAAATGAATATAATATACTTTTATAAGATGTTATATTATAATAATAAAATATATTTAATATAACATATGTTACTATGATTAATACATAATATTGATTAATATTCTTAAATATATTTATAATATATTATAGCAACCGTTATAGCATGCAAAATAGTTTAAGTGTTTATCCCATTAGAAGGCCGACATGTGTCCCACCCTGTGCCTAAACAGCTATATTTATAGAGGGACGACTCGAGTAACTCTAGCGGTTGACCCAATAGCCAAAAACTTGCGAAGCCGTCTAAAAGGGCGGTACTTGTTGACCTACTAGCAGGATCGAGACGAGAAACTTTCTCACTCGACCTACCACTCTAGTCTACTCCACTCATTATTGACATTCAGCCCTTCTAGGCCGACAACTTGTGAGGCCACCTAAAAAGACTGTGTTAGCCCGCCACTAGTGTGAGAAATTAATCAGAAGGAAGTGCACCCTCAAGCCTCCTACCGACAACCAATAGCCATCACCTTAAATGCATGATCAAAATCATTATTACTCCAGTCCCAAAAGTTTTTATGACTCATCGGATCTCGTCAGCACCACGTGCATCCTTTCATCCCCACATTAAACACCGGATGACTCACCTCTTCAGTGGCCAGTACCTGTAAAGTAGATACAACCAAGCCACTAGCTAAACTCGGCCAGAGTTATCTATCTACCCTTCTAATCTATTATAAAAGGGAATCAAGGTATGCTGGGTAAGCTATTTTATGCAACTTTTAGCAACTTTATTTGCTATTTAACTCTTACTTCCCCACTCAAGTTTTGAACTGACTTGATCGTAGGAGGAATCACTAGAGATCCTAACTCCGACCTCTCATGAATTCTTTATGTGCATGATAGAATTTCTGGCTCAGGAACCAACTATCTGAGGAAGCTTGAGGACCCTAACACCCATTATAATCCACAAAATAACCCCTTGTTCAATAATTGACATTAATAGTGACTATAATATATTATATAATAGTATTACAATATATAGTATATTATATCATATATTATAGGATAAAATGCTTCCAGCCCCCAAAAGGCAAGAAAACGTGCTTCCCACCCCCAAGACTTTGTCAACGGGTGTTTTGCCCCCAAAAATAAATAGTTTGTTCTCTGAGCCCCCAAAACACAAAACCCAAGAGATCAAAATATGTGAAGGCCATAATACCCTTCTCTCTCTCTCTCTCTCTCTCTCTCTCTCTCTCT
>BQKN01064000.1:24715-36340 GCA_022839385.1 Asparagus kiusianus
AGAGAGAGAGAGAGAGAGAGAGAGAGAGAGAGAGAAGGGTATTATGGTCTTCACATATTTTAATCTCTTGGGTTTTGTGTTTTGGGGGCTCAGAGAACAAACTCTTTATTTTGGGGGGCTAAACACCCGTTGACAAAGTCTTGGGGGTGGGAAGCACGTTTTCTTGGCTTTTTGGGGCTGGAAGCATTTTCCCTATATTATAATATAATATATTTAATATTAATTAATAGAGTTAAACATTATGCTATTATATTGATGTAGAATACACTACAGATATATTTATGCAAAAACTAAGCTATCAGAAGCCCATACATGGGCCTAGTATAGGAAATGACTTATAACAAAGAACGAGTCATATCTCCCAATTCGTACCTCGGAATTAGTTGAATTATATATAGAAAATCGCATTTTTTTCAGATGAAATCAACCAAACCCACTGTTGCTCAGTTTGTCGCCTTTTTTTGCAAAAGTTTATCCGAATTAAGAGATATTAGAATTTTAATTAGTTTTTTACTATTTTGGGTAATATTTTATGTCTTTGTTTTGATTAGAAAAAAAAATCCAGTTTGATTCTAAATTTGACCAATTTGTTGTCTCAATCATAGGGAGTCTTTCAAGGTGAGTTTTGTTATTTATATTTTTAATAAAGTTTGGATCTTAGTAGGAGTCTTGTTTATTTTTTTTTTATTTAGCAGATGTTTGTAAGCCTTAAAGGCACAACTTTTCAATAATAAAGTTCTTCTTTATTAAATTTTCTTTTTGGATTAAAAAATTATTCTTTCTGAGCTCAAAGAGAATTTCATATATTGTATTAACTATAATAGAGTATATAATATAATATTAAATTAATATAATATGTTATAATATACTATTTATACTATACTATAATATTATATTTAATTACTTGTTAACAATATAATAATTATTTTATAATATTATATAATATATTATCTATAACATAATACATTATATTGTTGAACTCAAAACACCCCATAAACTCAGAGCACCTAAAATATATTTTGAGATAAGTATTTTGTTTTTTGATTTTGTCAAAAAGTATTTTATTTTATTTTATAAAAACACCATGGTTTTTAAATGCTTAGGGTTTGTTTGGTTTCCATGGTGTTTTTGTTGTTGTTTTTTTCTAAAAAAGCACATTGGTATTTGGTTTTTTCTCCCAAAGTGTTTTGAAAACACCGTTGTGGTTTTGAATAACTAGTTGGAATGCTCATCAATACCAATATCTTTCCCGCCACAGCCATCGTAACCATCACCACCATAACCCAACAAAACCACCCAATGCCGGCGATCAGTGCCAGCGATCTCACCGGGGCCGGGAACCGATGTCGGCGATGTCACCGGCGACAACTAGCCGATGCACCACCGATGTCGCCATAACAAGCGTGATTGTTTTCCTTTCATTATTGATCCAAAATAGGGGAGAAAGACAATTTAAACTTTAGTTTAATGATATTAATGATGCATATATCAATTTCAAAGCATATTAGTTTCTCCCTGAGAAACTATGCTCCTAAATTTGTCACCTAATAATTTTGATTGCACCAGGAACTTGGGCTTAGTCCATCAGAGCCAATTCACACCGTATTCCAAGATTGTATTAACTATATGTTGATGGCAAATTGAGCTTCGTGGGATTCATAAAGCTGCTTCGAGGAGTTTATTCTCATTCGATAACAGAAGTTTAGCCTGAAGTCCTTCTAATGACAAGATCTTTGCTTTACTTCAAGCTGAAGGTAAAACTAACGAAGGTAGTGTTAGAAGAAGATGAAGATGATCATCAAGCTACTTTGGGTTATTACTTTCAGACATTGTGGACTTGAGATATGTAGATAGCAGTATGTGCCATCTTTACAATGAGAATCTTATCTTGAATCGAATAAAACGAATAGATCTCACCATAGTATCCACATTAAACATAGATTGTGTAAAATTTCTGCCATAAATCCACTTATTTCATATGCATCCAAAGCTATCTAGATATAAAACGTCCAAATATAAATATGCACCTAAACCCACCCTCTATGATTACATACCATCTTCAACAATGAAAACCCTCCTAATTCCTACCTCTACCCCTTCAAAACTAACGCAAAGAAGTGCCCCTAATAGTCCCATAAGACACATACACAGCTCATTCCCTTACTATTTCTAGAGCACTCCATCAACTCCCAACACACAAGGGTTATCCTCTTTCTTCGCATCTTTTGAATCAAGACTCAGGGAATTAGGCACCGCAGAGTCCAATTCAGACATCGATAAATGAGTATATTAAGAGGGTAGCAAAGGAGAAGGGTAAGAGTGAAAATATAGTTTCTAGTGAAAAAAAAGTTGACGATAAAGGAGCCTAACAGGATTAGAACCTTATTAATAATACAATATGTATTAATTTCTCAATATATAGTACACAATTTTGTAATTTATTTCCATTACACTACCTCTTTTTTAGCTTTCTTAGCCCTCTGAATTCTTGGTTAATTGCTGGTTTTGTGTTATATCGATATCATACTTCATTTCTGTCGTGTATATTATAGTTTACTATAAAATAGAATAGAAGGTTGATAATTGTTATGCATTTATGCATAACAATTTACATGAATAACAATCTACATGAAAAAATGATATATATTGTAAATTGTAAATTATAACTTCTCCAAGACAATCTCCATGACAAACTTTCCAAAAAAGTGCTGAAATTAAATTATCCCTACATCATCAACAGAGACCCCAGACACAAACTCGGGTTAGAGAACAGATATTCTAGACCACCACCGAAGTTACAATCTCCAATTAGTAATCATTCTTGATTTTTCATAATTTATGCAAATCTGAACTCTCAACCATTATACAGGTTCGAAATTGGAAGGGGGTTAGTGGGAGTTAATCAAGCGGAGAGGAGTGAATAAATTATCAAAACAATTCATATATTCAGAAAAAAGAAAATTAATCAAATCAAGAGTTGATAATGCTTACAATACGTTGAGAAGGGAGGCGACGGGATCTACGGGAGACGGCAACGAGATCTGGAAGTGACGGCGACGACGACGGCGGAAGGGTTCAGATCTGAAGCTTGGGCGGCGGCGACGAGATCTGGAAGCGACGGCGACGGCGGAAGAGTTCAGATTTGAAGCTTGGGCAACGGCGACGACCACGACCACATCGATAGGCTGCTGCAAGGTGACGACGACGACGGGGATTGAGGGATCTGGGCGACGACGATGCGGATTGGGGGATCTGGGCGACGGCGACTGCTCTTGGGGCTCTTGAGGCGACGGCGACAGGAGACTGCGATGGTCACGGCGACGACCACGACGACGGCGATTTGGGTGACACGGCGATAACCAAGGTTTGGGTGACACGGCGACGACCAAGGTTTGGACGACGACGACGCTTAGATCTGAGAGCTTAGGACGATTTTTTAGGGGAAATGAAAACAACGCCCCTTAAACACCTATTTGTTGTTTTGAGAAACCTGTTGAAAATTTGGGTTTGTTGTGGTTTTAGACTAAAAAACAGAGTGGTTCCCAAACACGTTTTTCTGAAACAAAACGAAAACGCCACAAACACAGCGGTTACTAAACGCGGCCTTAGTATTTTTTATGGTTTCCAAATGCTTACTATTTTTTTCATTTGTTTTGACAAAAAAGTGTGACAATAATGGAGGCCGCTATGATTGCCAAACGCAATCTAGAGAAATGGGCTTGCTTTGCGCGTACCATGATTCCTTGAAGAGTATCGCTAATCTGAATGTACTTTTCGTACTATAATACACCTACTCAATTCGAATAACAAAAACATGGAACTTGTTTAATACACAAGAACTTATCAGTGGTTGGGTTATAATATTATACCATTAAATCCGGTGTAATCCACCAAGAATACTCTATTTATTTTTTTTTTTTTGACTGAATGAATACTCTATTTATGAACTTTCCTTTTCGAAGTTCTTGCCGAAAGTGGTACATGATTAGAAAAAGCAAAGCTTAGAGGAGTGCTATTGGACATACAAATTTCACAATTGAGATATTGGAAAAAAAAAAGTTTAAGCACATAAACTTTGCGACATTCTAAAAGTAAACATATAGCATGTATCACATCTCTTCACTTTACCACTTTTTATCTATAGTTTGCTTGCTCACATGTACTCAATTTTATAGTTGATGCCTTTTTTACTTATGTAGATATGGACATAGAGCGGCATCTTGGCACTGAGTTTCTATTGTCTGCGTCGATTAAGCAATGTGATAACCAGAAGAAATAAAAATTAGGTTTTGGGGAGTTGCATTAAACACAGATCAACTTTTTTATTTCAAATAAACCTCCCTGAACATTTAAGGAGTTGCACTAAACCTTCCTGAACAGCTGTTCCTTCCTTATCACCTCCAGCACTACTCTTAGGTGCTCCTTGTATTCTTTCCGATTCTTTCAATACACTAGGATATTATTAATGAAGACTACATGGAACTTATCTAAGTATGGAGCTTCATAAGGGCTATGAGCACACTTACAGGGTTTGTAGAAAACGACGTTAAATTATTCAAAGTGTTGGAAAACATGAAGACTCGGTAGGGGTGTGGTGTCTGCCACACCCAGGTGTGACAGAATCTGCCCCTATTGTCAGAGGTGTGGTGTTTGTCACACCCGGGTGTGATAAAATCTGCCTTGTTTTTAGGGGTATGGTGCGTGCCACACCCGAGTGTGGCAGGCTCGTTTTCAGATTCCCATCATGTTTGGGATTGTGTTTTGTTATGAATAAAAATACATTTTTAGCGTTTCTTCAGGAGAGAATTAGCATTGTTTTGAGCACTTTGAGAGAGAGATATTGCGAGGGAGTTGAGAGCTTTGGTTAGGATTATATTTGAATAATTTTGTGAGTTATAACCTGTTGTATTTCTCCTCCATATAGTGAAATCTCTCCATCCTCTCCGTGTGGACGTAGGCAATTGCCGAACGACGTAAATTCCTGTGTTTGGTTTGATTTGTGTAGTATTTTGGTGAATTGCACTCGTAATTTAGTTTGGTTCTCTTCTTTCATCGCTCACCAACTCGTTTGGTTGTCGAGCACGCTTTCGCACGGTGCGCAACAATCAGAATCGGAGCTTAGATTTTAAATCTAAGGTTTTCCATTGGGTGGAGGAAGATTCATTATTTGAAGCTTGATTCTTAGAGTTTTAGGCTTCGATGGAGATAGCGTTGTGGAGTTATCGTTGGAGATATCGCTTTCCTCATGTGGTTAGGAGATCTAGTTGGAATCATATCTAGGGTTCAGTTGGGTAATTTCTTAATTCTATCAAAGTTTGAATCTTTCTTTACAATTTAGAGTTTGTAAGCATGGGAGAAGAAGTTGGTGAAAGTAGCAATGTGATATCGAGTATAGTTCAGGTTGGACTTTAAAATACTAAGACTAGTGTTGTGAAGTATGGCGACAAGATCAATTTTAGTTTGTGGATGAGCGACGTACAAGACGTTCTCGATGCTCAAAATTTAAAAGAGACAATCATGGTCCATGAGAGGCCACTAAAATACGATGAGGCGATATGAGACAAGATGAATAGGAACGTTTATGGGGTGATCAGGTCTTATTTGGAACAAGAGCTGAAATACGATGTGATTGGAGTGACGTCTGCGATGAAGATGTGGGAGATTCTTAACAAAAAGTACGTTCCGAAGAATGTTAAGAATCGGTTGCACTTACTGTAGAGATTATTCAGATTCCAGATGTCCAGGGACACCTCACTCGCGGCTCATGTGAACAACTATATAAAGTTATTATCGGACTTGGTGAACGTGCTTGAGAAGATAACAGACAAGTATAAGGTGATTATCTTGTTAGGCTCCTTATCTGATGAGGAGTATGATACCTTTGTGCTCACTTTGTTGAATGAGAGATCTTCCCTCACCTACAGTGAAGTGACTAACGCATTAACAATCGACAATTTAAAGAGGAAGGACAAAAAGACTTCCCGTGCTAGCACTTCAGGAGAGGTCTTGTCAATGAGACGTAGAAGCCCATATCCGAGAGGTGATAATAGGAATATGTCAAAGTCAAGGGGCCACCACCGGTTAGCGAAGAACCAATGTACGTTCTATAAGGAACAAGGACCTTGGAAGAGAGATTGCCTGAAGCTCAAGGAGAAGAAGAATAGTAAGAAGAAGGGCCCGAAGGCCAATGAGGTGAACGTCACAGAGGTGATGATTCAGATGATTCATGCTTTTCTCTATTGATTACTCCAGAGGTGAACTATGTGGATACATCTAATTGAATGCTTGATTTTGGTGCTACTTATCATGTGACTCCATAACGAGATTGGTTTGCATCGTTTGAGAAACCCGATAGGGGTGTGGTAGTCATGGGAAATGATCAATCCTATGGTATTTGTAGGATAACTATCGTTAGGATTCGGATGCACGATGGAATAGTTCATGAATTAAATAAAGTGAGATTTGTTTCTCAGTTGAAGAAGAATCTTATTTCAGTTGGAGCTTTGGAGACGAAGGGATACAAGGTGACCTTTGAGAACATTGTAGCGAATGTTACTAAGGGATCTTTAGTGGTGATGAAGAAAGTCCGTAGTAGGAATTTGTATTATCTGAAGGGGAGTATCAAGATTGGCCTAATAGCTTCAGCTATTTCATAGGTGAACGCGAGTAGGCTTTAGCACTATAGATTGGGGCACACAGGTGAAAAGTCACTGCAAGCTTTGTGCAAGCAGGGACTATTGAAGGGAGCCAAGAGTGAGAAAGTTGAGTTCTGTGAGCATTGTGTTTTTAGTTAGAAGATGAAGATAAAGTTTGGGACAACTATCCATAGGATGAGGGGCATCTTGGACTACATGGACAAAAATATTTGGGGTCCCATCAAGATGACATCACTTGGTGGTTGATATTGGTTCGTCACATTTATAGATGACAATTCTAGGTGTTATTGGGTGTACACCATGACGAAGAAGAGTGAATTCCTAGAGATATTTATAGAGTGGAAGAAGAGATTAGAGCTGCAGACTGGAAGAAAGATCAAGACGTTATAATCCGATAACGGCGATGAGTATACTTTTGACCCCTTTCAGCAGCTATGTCAAGATGAGGGCATAGAGATGTACTTTATAGTTAGTCACACACCATAGCAGAATGGGGTGGCAGAAAGGTTGAATCGGTCTTTGCTGGAGAAGGACCGATGTTTATTATTGCAGAGTGGTTTGGAAAAGATCTTTTGAGCTGAGATACTTTCTTATGAAAGCCACCTTATTAATAGGCTATCTTCATCTGCGATTGAGGGGAAGACTCCTATGGAGATGTGGTTGGGAGAGCCAACACACGACTATAATCAGCTCAAGGTATTTGGGTGCCCTGTATTTTATCATGTTAGAACAGATAAATTAGAATCTTGATCTAGGAAGGTAATATTTATAGAATTCAAACGTGGTGTCAAGGAATACAAGCTTTGGAATCCAGTTAGTAAGAAGATTGTGCTGAGTAGAGACCTCATATTCGATGATGCTTCTATCATAAAACTTCTCAGCTTTCTTCATGTGGAGAGCGACTCGGGATTGGAGACATCGCAGGTGGTGAAGATTAAAGCAGCTCCACATTATCTAAATGGGACCGTATCCATTAGAATGCTGACTGAGGTGATGCCAAACGAGCATGATGATGATTTGGAGGATACATGTATAGTTGAGCAGGATCAGGGACCGATGATTCAGGTTCTGGATTCTATGGCGGTTCGGAGATAGAGAAGAGATATACGGATGCCAGCTAGGTATACAAACACAGTTATTGCTATGCACTTCTGGTGATGAGTATCGATAAGATGGTTCCTACTACATTCAGAGAGGCCGAGCAGAGTTCGGAGGCTGATCTGTGGCAGGTGGCTATAGAGGAGGAGATTGAGTCTCTTCATAAGAACGACACATGGGAGCTTGTCGAGCTTCCAAAAGGACGGAAGACAATTGGTTGCAAATGGGTGAATACGAAGAAGCAAGGCATTAAAGGCACTCCCGTGAGGTTCAAAACTAGGTTGGTTGTGAAGGGCTATGCACAGGAGGAAGATATTGATTTTAATGAGGTTTTCTCTCGGTAGTGAAACATTCTTCGATTTGGATTTTGCTAGCTTTGGTGGCACAGTATGATTTAGACACTGCTAGAAAATGAACTATTGCCGACGGGACTTTAGCGACGGAAAATTCCGTCGCTATAAGTCTTGTTATAGCGACGGAATTTGTCATCGCTATTTTTCCGTCGGTAAAAAAGTTTTACCGACGGATATTTCACAATTAGCGACGGAAAATTTCCGTCGCCATTAATTTCCCGACAGAAATTTTCTGTCGGTATATTTCCGTCGCTAAAACCCCTTTTAGCGACGGAAATTTCCGTCGCTAAAACACAAAAATGGGAACTTTTTCTGAGCGCGGGCGTTTTTCTCTCCGTTCTCCCCAAAAAATTCATTCCACCGCCAAAAATTCATCCCCGAAAATTTCGTCCCACCGCCAAAAAATTCATCACCCTCTCAAATCCCTAACCCCCTCCACCCCGCACCCTCTCAAGTCCCCAAAAATTTAATCACCTTCGACCTCATCTTCGTTGTCATCTCCTTCGACCGAGCACCGCCCCACTTCTCCTCCTACTTGCCCCCTCGTCGTCCTCATCTCTTCCGGCCGAGAACCGCCCCACTTCTCCACACCGTTCGAAGCTCGATCGAGAACCCTTGTCTTCTGCCTTCTCCTGTGCCTCGTCCTTCTTCTCCGCCTCTTATTCCGCCTGCGCCGACGACCACGCCGATTCTGACAATCCGCCACCGAGGACGATCAGGATTTCTTCTTCTCCGCCTTCGTCGCTTTTTTTGTTCTCTTTTTTCCTCTCCAGCTATTTAATTATTAAATTTTTTAATTTAATCACCTTTTCAGAGTCCTATAAATATTGAGCCACAGGCGCTCCACCTCGACTTATACCATTTTCATTTCCCTCCTCTGAAATCGATTGGGGGAAAAAGAACTCGTCGCCATTTCCGAAGTAAGCAGCTCATCTCCCTCTTTTTCTTACTATATATTCGCATATTATTGTTTGATTTAGAGATAGAATTATTTATTTTTTCGCTACATCTACCAACGGATCTCGATCTTGATTTGGTTGGATCGATCTTTGAGTTGCTATCATGTTCAAATTTAGGGTATTGTTGATATCTGGGAGCCTCTTAATCTCACGTGAGGGATTATTTTGTAAATTTTGTGTTTTCCAATGTTCTTAATTAGGGTTTGTGAGCTACAAGTTTCTTAAGACTGTTACATTAATGGTCCAATACAACTTAGACCCCCCCCTACCCGGCTCATTCATCCTCTCCAATCACTTTCTTTCTCCTCCTGTTTTTTATTTTTATTTTTAAATTTAGTTAAAGCCAATTCTTGTTCATGCTCTCATCCCTTCCCTTGAAAGCCATCTTCTTTGTAAGTGATGGGGGTTGACTATACATCTTACTTGTTCGTTGAGTTGTTAACATTTAGCATGGAGCGTGAGAAGTTGGGACTCTTCAACGATCAAAGGCTTCCGATAATTGAACAACATAACAGATCAACAAATACAATATCTCATTAATGACAAATTTATCGAACTGCAGCAAAATCAAGCGGTTCTCGAGGATAATATATATATTTTTTCAAATGTGTTCCTGAGGCATCAAAGCTAGAGATGTGATTGACAAGATTGAAAGTCGTCATCACTTGGGTAATCTTTGCTTGTCGTTGTTGTAATTTTGTTTTAGTAAGGAACACTACTAAAAGGTTTAAGATGAGAGGGTAAAGGCATGGATTGTATCCTCCAGACGAACATGTAAGTTTTAAGTCAATAGTTAGTCCTTAATCATGGTTGGGCTAGGTCTTTAAATGGAATATACGCGACAATACTTTTAACAAGTGGGTAGATCATCGTTAAGGATATATATCCAAATATTGATTCAATTATAATTTTGTTAGGAATTGTATAAGAGAAAACACTTCCAATTCTAATTCTTCATGCAATAGGTTGGTTGCATCACAAGGCTGGTACCCCAGAAGGGTATGCATCTAATTAGGCATGCAATATATCGAACATTGGAGCTGGGAGGACAATTTTGCATATGCTGGTCCGTTTATCCCCCAACCCTTACACACTTCTATATTTGTAAGTGTTTTTTGAGTCTTGACTGCAGTAATTGCTGATATTATTTACAGAACCAAAATCATTTAGGGTGCATAAGCCATAGACTTTACTTCTTATGTTAATGTGTGTTTACTATTTGATTTCGAGTTCAGTTTATTTGAGCAGAATTATAGTTGTTCTTCTTCAACTTATTTATGTTTATATGGGATTTGTTTTCATTTTTATGCAGTGATGAAGTAGGCTTCGTACACCCCGACCAGTTTCCAGCTCTGAATGAAGGTCCAAGTAGTTCACTATCCCCCGTTTGCATTCTAGGTCAATCAGCAGATGACATCCTCAATAAAGACACAGTAGAGTTGCATGTGGTACAATATGATGAGAAAGTTTTCTGGAATAAAGATCATAAATTGGCTATCTCAATTCTTGTTTTACCCCAGTTGTATAATGCTGCTCTGAATGCATATATGGATGCAAATAGAAGATATAAACAGTCAATCAGGTCACAAATAAACAAAGGTTCCTTTGATGATGCAAACTGTGGATGTGATTTTGATCAATTTCTTGAAAGTGAAGTCCTAAAGCATACCAGGGCACTTTTGATTCTCAGTTATGACTTCAAGAGTGCATGGAATTCTAGGTTTTTTTCCTTTTCCTGATGACAGTAACATGTTTATTTTCTCTATTTGTCCTTACTTTCTTTGGTTGCTTATCTAAAGTGCTATAATATTAATGGTAACTTCTCATTAAGATGGTTGTGTCTATTTAGTTTAGATTACAAGAATTTGGACATTCTAGCACTGGTATATATTTTGAGATTCCTTAATATGACAGTTTTTATAAATTCTAATATCTAATTCAGGTGCAGATATTCTCTTGAGATATCCACCTACATTTGTACTTCCGAGGCTCTTTAGACTCAAGGGCTTCATTAGAAATTTTGCATAGGAAACCATGTGAATTATTGTTAGAAACATGCAATTGAGCCCTTTTGTGGCAAGCACTACTAATGTTTATAATAGGAATATTATGCTCAACTGTCAGACATTTATTCTATCTTCAGTTATGTTCATTGTTGAATAACAGTGGCATTCATCATTCGATAGGAAGCTTGTCCTATCAAGAAAGCAGGAGCTGTCATTATTTGTGGACGAATTTCAGTTATCTGCACTAATCCTTTCATATGCACCAAAAAGTGAAGGTGCTTGGAGTCATAGGTAATCTCCATGATATTTACATCAATGAAGTTATATGAATTTATTGATACTAGTATTTTTTGTTTATTATTTATTTTCTAGTTATTTTTCATTAAAGGAAAGGTTTCTCCTTTGTTATTTGTCAGGGATTTCTACTTCTATTTATATTTTTATGTAGGTCTGATCAATGCGTGGGACTTAATCAAGAAAAGTGTATAATTTCAGGCAGTGGACAATAAAGATGATTGCAGAAAAAGTTCACGATCTGCAGGAGCTTGTAAAA
>BQKN01064000.1:41340-56868 GCA_022839385.1 Asparagus kiusianus
ACTACACGTAATTAAAAAAGTCTCATAATCATCTCTCTCTTTCACATACATATTTTTGAACTAATCCAAAGGCTCAAAAACATGTCATGCGTTAAAAAATTACCATGTGTTCATCTATCGTATTAAAAATTGACATGTAAACAACTAATCCAATCTTCACTTAAGAATACTAATCAAATTAAAAAACAATCAATAAGCAAAAAGTTTTAATAATCAAAACCCTCTCTTGTAATCATCTTTATTAAAGAATCATTGTCAAGTTAAAACTATCCCTAAATTGAAATTCTATTTACCAAAGACATTTTTTATATAAAAAGATTTTTCTAGATTAGGAAATTAGCAAGTACCTCTTTAAAAATCTAAAACTTACAAATAACCCCTGAAAATCCAAAAATTTCAAACTGCCGTCTAAAATCCAAATTTTAGAAACCTCCTCTTGATAAATCTATCATTTCAAATAGGCTTGTTACAAAATCAGAAGTTTTCTAACAACTACTTAAGATTTAAAATCTACGAATAAACCCCTAAAAAAATTTAAAACTGCAAATAGAACCATGAAATTTTAGAAAATTATAAATTGCCCCTTTTAAAATCCATAAATTATTAATAATTCTGGAAAATCTAAAAACTACAAAAAGTCATATAATAAATTAAAAAACTACAAATAACCCCTTGAAAATTTATAAACAATCATCTAAAAGTTGTACAACTAGCCTCTTGAAAGTTTTAAAAATAATAAATATCATGCTAAACATTTTACAAACCACCCATTTAAAATTTTACAACTAGATCCATGAAAAGTGTAAAAAAGGCAAATACCTCACTGAGAGTTTAAAAATATTATAAAAACTTTCTAAAAGCTTACAAATGACCCCTTGAAAGTTTTAACTTATAAATACACCACAAAAAATAAAAAAATTACAAATACTCCCATGAGATTAAAAAAATAATAAATAAATCCTGAGAAATATGGGACTTGTGAATAACACACAAAATTAATAAAATTATAAAATTCCCCCTTTAAATTTTATAAATTATGAACAATCCCTAGAAAATTCATAAATTAGAAATAGTCTTTTATAAAGTTTGATAATTATAGATAGCCACTAAACTATTGCAAACAAACACTTACAAAAATTTAACCAGACCCTTTAAAGTTTTAAAACTTATAAATATCCTCTTAAAAGTTTCACAAATAGCTATTTAATAATTTTACAAGTAGCTCATGCAAGTTGATAAAGTAACAAACGTTGTCACTACCACATAATTGATCTATTGCAGCGGTTAAGGCGCAACGGTTATAACTGTTGCGTTAGATATCTATCGTAACGGTTTACAATGGCTAATACAACATTAAATGAAAAATGTTGCCATAGACCAAATAATTGTTCATGGGCTTAATATTTGTTCGTGGGTTTGGGAGTTAAAGTTTGTAAAGCCCATGGTCTGACCGCAACCAAATATCTCTCTCTCAAATGAAATCCCTAAAATCACCATGGCCAAGACCTCGTCGTCGTTTTCGGATCGGATCGCATCTCTAAGCTCCTCTCCGATCTCCAATCTCGTTGATTTCGTCGCCGCGCTACCCCCTGGTTTCTAGGGTTTGCTGTTCTCTCAAATCTCCTCTCAGATCTCATCTTCGAGCTACTAATCTCGTCGTCATGCTACTCTCGTTGCCATTCCAGTCTTGTTCGTCGTCGTCAAGCTACTAATCTCGTCGTCAAGGTACCTCAGTTCCTTGCATTTCTGATCTCTACAATTTCTTCCCCCTTTCTATCTTTAAAAATCTCTTCTTCATTTTTCTTAGGTGCTGCGGATAACATCGATTGCTGCATTAATCACGATCCATTGCTCTAGATCGATCCCTGAGGTAAGATTCCTTAACCTAAAAGCTATTTCTTCTAATAAAAATTGGATTTATTTGTTTTTTATTGGGTAATGACAGAATGTTGGTTGTGATTAGCTACTAGGTTAGGCAAGTGAGTTAATTAAATTGAGGGGATTTGCTTATATCTTGATTTAAGTAACTGTTGGATCACTGTTTTATTGATCTTTAAAATTTTTTAATTTTCTACGGGAAATTTGGGGAAATTGTGGACATGCTTCAATTTCTTTTTCATATTATAGATGAATTAAATTTGTAATTTTTCATTTTGTGAGCTTCAATTGCTTCTTCAAGTCCTATTTGTAATTTTAATAATTTTATTACTTGCTTATGTTATTTCTAGAAAGATGGACAACAAGTTTTGCTCATTGGGCATGCCGTGAAATTTAAACAATTTTGCCTACCTATATTTTCATGAGTGAACAATGTTTGCAATTTCATGAATGTATGCATTATGTTGCTTGTAAGTGATCTTCGAAACATGCATTAATTGATTCCTATTGATCTGGTTATATTACAGTGTTAGTGAATCAACATGAAAAAATTGTACAAGCGAGTTAGGACTAGCTCTGTGCAAGTTTTAAGTTAAACTAATCCTATTTTGAACCAAGGAGAGATGATTCAAAATAGAAACAGTTTAATAGCTCTTTTTTGCCTAAGGAAAATTGGGCTAGCATTTGTCCAGTTTTTCCCAATCAAAATTATTCTCAAAATTGAATCAAGTTTAAACATGGTCAAATTTTGTGTGGTTGCCAAACAGCCCTTTGGACATCGGATTCGTATACGGATGTAACGGTTGATATCTCTTTGATACATATCTAATGCCATGAACAACATGCACCGTATATTTTCACATACATCGATCATTGAGAGAAAAAAAAGAGAAAGTTAAATTTCAGCCTAAAGATTAGTACTCTTTGATGCATCAGCTATCCCGTGCAAAATCAGTGGTGAATATTTTTGATTCGAGGATATCCTTTCTGATTTTAGCTGCACAAATATTTAAGGACCGAAGACAGGATGATGATGATGATGATATCCATGTTACCAACTTCCAATTTTCAACCTGCCGTCATTTATTAACACATGGAAGAACCTTCCTTCTATGTTCATCGATTTGGCAGAAAGCAAATTAATATATGAAGCTGCACATGGTTTTGCTCCTCAATTGAAGTCCCCTCATAATTAAATTTCTCACTTCTACGTCTATATATTATATGATGATCCTAACTCTAACATTCAAGAAGCATCACCCAGAAGATAAAACACCTACTTCAATGGCTAGCATAGTTCAACAGATCAGAGACAGATTCTTCTGCCTCCATGAGCACGGCAATCCATTGAGCTTAAGCCTACTTGATGGCTGAAAACTAATCTATCGAATGCCCACATTGTTTCCCCAAAATAGAAATTGGATGTTACCCAAACTCTCTAGCTTGTACGCTTATTTTGCTCTACTTCATGTTATTCCTTAATCTCTGTTATTGTTCTCTAGCTAGCACAGAGCCAGCAATTTTGAGGGTGTGGGTCTGGCCATAGAGAGATACGAGACAAAGTTTGTTCTGGTCCTTCTCTGGCCATCTTCTCTTTGATTTAGAGAAAAATAAGATGGGTAGCTAAAGCTAGTTAGGTATAACTCCATTCATGACTTCATTCATTGCTTGCCTTAATACGGACCATATCCCCTTAATAGAATAGCTGTTTAATTAAGAATAGCTGATGACAACTGTTGTTCTTTATTTCCTTGCTCTTTTGCCTTCTGAAACAAACAGATACAAACACGTACACATTTTGCTTTGTACATAAACATGTATACAAACGCAATTAAAGCCAAACATGAATGATTCATATAAACATATATGGCTGTTAAAACATTATAATTTAATTAATCAAGTAATATGTACACTAAATATGCTCAGGTGTGTAGTCATTGAGCTTTTGTTAAACCAGACATAATGTGTGTTAATTGAGGCTGAATTTCATCTCAAGCATTAGAAATTGTACCTGCTTCTGGAATCTTTGTTTTGATAGTTATATCCTAAAAGCTTAAGTTGTGGATCAAAAACTTCAAAACTGTAAGTTTCCTCAATTGTTTGGTGCGTTACTTTGATATACATAACATTATATGTTTTGGTGTAGATTAGTGAATGGTGTGTTTTTGCTTCTGGAATCTTTGTTGTGATTCGGTATATACATGTAAATGTTTCTCTGCTTCTATCATTGGTTTATCTCTAGCTATTATATGTTCATAACTATTATATGCATCTGACTTGAAGTTTCTATCATTATAGGCAGGCCAAGAATCCTTCAGATCCATTACAAGATCCTACTACAGAGGAGCTGCAGGCGCACTATTAGTCTATGATATCACCAGGTATTTATTTTTCAGAAATGTTCCCATGTCGTGCACTTCCTCTTCTCTATAGTACTTATTTATACTTACTTTTGTGTCCAATGTCAGGAGGGAGACTTTTAATCATCTGGCAGGCCAACATATCACCTTCCAATTTCAGAAGTTTCATGTTTTGTAATCAAATGTTGATGTACATTGTTTGAATGTTAGTTCGGTACGATATTTTCTGAGTTGAAATGTTGGTAGTATGGATTTAATACTTTGTAGTTTTTATACTATACTGATGTATGTTGGCACTTATCATTATGGTTGATTATGCTCAACATAATTACTTTTATATTGTGTATTAAAATTTGACTTGGCCATGTTCTTATAAAGATTGTCCAGGTAATTGAATACTATAATTATTTTGACGTAGGAAACCAACAACAGCTTTGATTGAGCAGTTGCAATAGCTCGATTAAAACCGTTGCGATAGCTCGATCAAAACCGTTGCGATAGCTCGATCCAAACCGCTGCGATAGCTCGATCCAAACTGTTGCGTTAGGTTTTTTAAAACTGTTGCAATAGCTCCAACTGTTGCCGTAGTTTTATTAAAACCATACTTATAGCCTACTAAAACCGTTGCGTTAGGCCTTTTAAAACTGTTGCAATAGCTCTAACTGTTGCCATAGCTCTATCAAAACCATAGCTTTAGCCTACTAAAACCGTTGCGTTAGGTCTTTTAAAACCGTTGTAATATCTAAAAAAACTGCTGCAGTAGCTTGAAAACCGTCGCAATAGCTCAATCAAAACCGCTGCAATAGCTTAAAAACCGTCGTAATAGCTCAATCAAAACCGTTGCAATGGCTTAAAAACCGCTTACCTTTTAAAACCGTTGCGTTAGATGCAGGGGCAACGGTTCAAAAAACCATCGCAATAGAGTTCAAAACCGTTACGGTAGAGGTAGGGCAACGGCAGTATATGAGGCGGTTTGAGAACCGTCGCACTTGCTCAAGGGCGACGGTTCCATGGCTAACGCAACGGTTTTGAACCGTTGCGTTAGAGCACATATGTGGTAGTGAGTCCACAAACATATGTCCGCTCCCACCTTTCTTCCTTACTTGTAAAAATGATGCTCTCCACAGTGAACAACTAGGATGTTTAAATCCCTTACTATAGTAATTCTCTAATTGCTCCTTAATTTCTTCCAACTCCTTCAGGGCCATCTACTACATTGGTTTGGATATTGGTGTTGTGCCTAGTACTACGTTGATGGAAAACTCTATACTATGAGTTGGTGATAATCCTTACAACTTATCGGAAAAAACGTCTATAAACTCCCTTACTATGGGTGGAATACATCTCTCATCCACTAACTTTTTCTACCTCTATTGTCACCAAAACTTCGATAGCTGCGCCTCGATACCTAGTGGATCCAAACTCTAACTACCACCCACAAACTCAAAAGTTATATGCTTAGGCAAATAGAAACTAAAGAATCGCTGGTGGCAATCTATGGTAGCAAGAAAGATGACAAGTCAATCCATACATAAGATGATATCATACCCGACGCAGATAACTATAGGGCATATCTTACACTCTTTATCCAATACTACTACTCCGCTACTAGCCTATCATGTCAAGCTTGGTTAAAAAGAATGCATGGAATGCAATAAACTCGAATGAATGTAGATGATACGAATTGTGTGATGCTCCGTAGTCAAATAGAATATGTGCATGCACTGAGTTGCTAGAAGGGTACTTGTGGCACACTCTCTGCTAGGTTCCCCATTCTCTATGTCCATCACAATTGCCTGTCACTGGCCCCTTGCTGTGGTTCGTTCCTCTGATACTACTGTTAAAATTGTGATCCCTAGAAAACCTCCTTTTGTGAGGTAGGCTGTGTGTTTCCGTGGTGGAAGTATGTCACCATTCTGAATGGCTCTACTCTGATCAAATGAGGACACTAGTCCTAATGGTGATTCACCCAATCACGTCCATAGCACTTGCCCAGCTTCCTGTAACAATCCTGAGTAATGTGCTCGATTTTGCTACAAAAGTTGTACAAAGTCATCTGCAAAATTGCTAATATAAAAGATCTCTTAATGGCTGATTCGCCTCCTTTGATTTGTTAATGGATCATCGACATCGGGGCTCTTGGGCACTTTTGTGTACCCATCCCATAAGACTACTCAAAACGTCAAGTTGTGCCCAAGGCACCATCATAGGTAGCAATTTCCATCATTGATACGATGTGTCAAATCTCACCCTTCAGTCCATCAGTAAAAGTTCTAGCCTTATCAATTTCCCGAGCTGTGGCCAAGTCATCGCCACTTTTTTCATAGGTGCCAGAGCTACTGCTATTGCGACAGTTGCTTCCTATTGCTTGGGTCATTTGCTCGTAGAATTTTGTTTCTCTCATCACGGCGTCAAGCTCTCAATGATGCTCATCATTGTGTCTAGCCATCACTTTCTCATGATGATGATCCTGAAAGCCTGGATCCAAAACTAAGATTGGAAAGAGAAGTAGAAGCAGCAATACAGCGAGACGTAGTGAGAATTCTCTCCTAAAATAGAAAGAAAAGGGTTCAGGATGGAACAAAAGGATACAAAGTTAAATAAATGAAAGCATGTAAATATTGTGAAATATTCTTGTGGTATTTGGATGTGTGTACTAATAAATCTTAGGCTCTGATACCAAACAAAACCTTATCAAACCTTGTGTCCTATGAACACCTGACGGGCACATGACTAGGCTAGACAACATATACAATCAGGCCAAACACCACAAGGAAGCATACACTTAAGCCTATCAGAAAGATTATTACATACATCTCATCCGCTATATCCAGATCACAATCACAAACTCATACATAATCACAAATATAAAGAAACTGAGATACAACAAAAATCAAGTATATAGTACAAGTACACAGTGGAAGAAAAAAATTATCAAAAAAAATAAACAATTAGTCCCACATATACTGAATAACATAAAGGATATCACGAGCCTGATATCAATGTCATTCTCATAGAAAACATAATAACAAGGCCGCATGGCCATACAAGTTTTAAAATAACAACTAAAATTACTACGTGTATCAGAGTCACTACATAGCAGGGAAAAAGTAGACATAGATAACAAATTCTAGTAACTAGCAAACTGGAATGAAAATTGGATAAATAGGTAATAAGCTAGTTGGTGGAAGCCTTATATATTGAAGATCACCAGACATCAAGGTGCTTGAAAGTAGGGGTGAAAAGTCTAGATTCACCATTGGTGTGCAAACTAGGATTGTTAGAAAGCCATCTAGTAAGTGGTAAAAATGAAGAAGTGGTTTGTGCATATGCAACATGTATCATGAGTGCATGACTTGTATAAACATAGGAAAGACTATATACCGTATCACTTTACTTTCTTTCATAAACAAGAAACATGCATCTTAAAATCCAAATCATAGACTAGAGCTGGCACATAAGCAAATATATAGAAAAATAGAGATCAGAACGAGAGTGCGCCTAAATCCTTGAGTATGATGCAAGGGTAGTGTGTGCATCTAACTATTCTTAGATTTTACTTAATCTTATATAAGGAAAATTCTCATGGGGTGATGTGTGCTTGGCGTACTTGCTAGAAATATTACTTGGATTCTTTCTTTACTTGGTTTATGTGCACAAACTCATTTAGCATTAGCATTCAAATATAGTCCCGAGCCACACATTATCTATGAGATGTCAAATTTCCTCCTATTATATAACCTACATGGACATTTTTATTACTAGGTTATATATGATATATTATATACTAGGCCTGAATAACTCAATCCTTTAAATGGGCCCAAAGTTAAGCCCACGATAGGCTACAGTGAAGCCTGCTCAAACAATCACATGGACATCGCTATACAACCAACTTTGGCTCAGACCAAATGACTAAAAATGAGCCACACAATGTTTCACTGGTGGATGTTAGCGAACTTCACCAATAGCTAGCCACGTGGACTACATCACCCACGATTCAGAAGCAATGGCCCATCCATATCCAAGTGAGCCTCACACAAACAATTTCACTGAGCTTCTCCAAATTAGTAAACATTGCCAATCGGCAGTATAAGAGCTATTTTTAAGGGGATAACCGCTTCTCTACTATCTCCTACTTTAATGGCTACTTACTCCACAATTAAAGACCATTAACTCTCTCTCTCTCTCTCTCTCTCTCTCTCTCTCTCTCTCTCTCTCTCTCTCTCTCTCTCTCTCTTAGCCTATAAGAGGAAGAGGAGATTTTTCATTCAAAGAGATGAAGAAAAAGATCTCCACCAGAGAGATCGAACACCCCATACACGTGCAAAATCAATCTTTTTTCTCTTCTCTTCTATTATTCGGCTCCAAGAGAAGACCTAGTCATCTTCCAACTAATCAAATCAGAACCCAATAACAAGAGACCTGTTGTCTTAATCGAACTATCAATAGAGTACAAGATCGATACGCTATCGACATGTAATAAAAAACCTAGTCAAAGCAAAATTTAATGTTTCTCTTTTTATTGTAATTTGAGCTAATTATAGTATAAAAGATACGAAATAGGATGTTGACTCTGTTGGGGACTACTTTCTCTTCCGACGAGAAAATTATTTTGCAATCTGACACTAAGACACTCAGGTCTTTTCCTAAGTCGCTGATTATCGAATTTAACCAAGTAAAGTTTTAGGAATTCATTTCCTTGAACTAATCATCAATGAAAACTATGAGGAGTTGTTATAAATTTCACTACAGTGCGAATTTAGGGTCTAAATTGACCCTCACATGTGTAAAGGTAACATTCGCCAAAGATAGTTTGAGTTTTGCTGGACGCCAAATGAACTTTGCCCAGAGTGAAGAAATATCGACCCTTACTTCGAGCATAGGTCAAGATATTCTCACATCCTCTAATTTTGGATGTCAGTCCATAACTCCTTTGGGTGTTTGATTTAAAGCATCTCGTTATCTTGACTATGCTTCCTTGATAGAAGCAAAGATGCGGGGTAATCCCTCATTCAAATCACTGCAAGGGAATAATATTACTAATGATGATCCATCTAATCTTGCTAAGTTAAGGTCTGGCCACCATGCAACAGGTGACATTCACGTGCCAAAGCCCAAAGTGGCAAAGTTGACTCCGAAAAGAGTTATAACTTGAATCAACTTGAAACTCCTAGTGATGTGAGAGAGTTCTTATCTCTAAAGAGAGCTTGTCAATATCAGCATTGTGCGACCGTTAGGAAATTTGTTATGGTAGTTCAAAAGAATAATAAATGCAAAGCTATTCTTAAAAAGAAATTAGTATTTAACCACCTTAGTCACAATTCTGAGCCTTCATAGGCTAGGATAAAAAGACGATGACGTACCTAATGTTGGCCTTCTTGTTTTGATGATGATTTACAAATAATTTACATCTAATATTGTTTGTCTAGTGTTTGTGTTTTATATTTATTCTAGGCAAACAATATGTTGGAGGATGGATGGAATTGCACTTCAACGATCATATCCAATGGAGGTTGGTGGAATAGTGGTTGAAGCAACATACAATTCAAGTTAAAGATTCAAGTTCAAGCTTCATCCGCAAGTTTACCAAGTTGAACTACAATGAAGATCAAGATCAATCTTAGGTAATTTAGTTTAAGTTTTATATTATGTGTGTTAAGTACCTTAAGCTCAATATCATATACACACACGTATTTGGTTTCTATGTACATATATAGTTATATATATACATGCATGGTTTTGGGTTTTCATGTTTACAAATATGAAATTACATATTTCATATTTATTATTATGATTTGGTTTAACTACTTAGATATGAAACAAATATATTTTTATATACATACTCATATGTTTCATTTTCTATTGTATTTGTAAAAATATTATATTTTTAGCTTTCGGACTTAACAATAATCATATACATATTTTATTAAGTCTACATAATCATTGTGTAAAGTTTCAAAACATGGTTTAGCCAAAATGTCAAAATTCACATGTTTACATTTTCATGTTTTGGCCTATTTTGTAAAATAATAATATTTTTTATTTGGGAAGTACTTTTTGGAAACCAGTTATTGTAGCATGTTTATTATCATGTCTACAATCATTCTTCAAAGTTTTACATTTTTTGAAATTTATTTGATATTTTTAAACAGGGTTTGAAAATCAGAATAACAGCTTTCAAAACCTATTTTTAGTCTGTGTCAGTTTGCGGTCGACCGCCACGGTCAACCGTCATGAGTTCAGAAACTCATTATATGTTTTTATGGCTCACGGTCGACCGTGGCGGTCGACCGTACGAAGTCCAGAGACTTTCGCGGTCGACCGCCACGGTCGACCGTCACTTGTCCAGAGCCATAGTTCTGTTTTTGTTGCTCGCGGTCGACCGTCGCGGTCGACCGCCGCACTATCATATCAGTTCTAACGATTAGTTTCCAGAACCGTTGCTGAGTTGGTTTTTTGGTCTTTTCTTGGTTTTCTCTTGGCTTTATGGTTTCATATAAATACCCTCTTATACCTCAGTTCTTATAGTAACCCAAGAAGTTTTTAAAAACATGTTTTAAAAGAGTTTTAGTTTGTTTAGTTATTTTTTGGGGTTTGCTGTTACAAAGAGGAGTTTGCATCATCTGTTGATGAGTTCATCTTCAATATATTCTCATCCTCTCTTTGTGTTTATAGAGAAGTTTTCTAACTCTTTTCTCTAGCAATATTATTATTGATTTTCATATTCTTATTATTGCTAGTTTGCTATTTGAGTTAGATTTGATTTTACTCATTGTTTACACACACACCCACTTGAGCTTATTGTATTTTCATACATAGTATATTTGGGTTGGTGAGAGTTGTAACAATTGAGTGTGAGCTTTTATTGTGTTCTCATCCATATTAGAGAACTATCATTCTTTGTATTGTGCTTATTGTGAGATACACTTTGTAATACACTTGTACACCGAGCGGAGTGTGTGGTGAGAGTTGGGGATCGTCCCAAGAGGAGTGGCGTCGGTTGACGAACCTAGGGAGATGTTGTAACCGAGCACTTGAGGGAGACACGGCTAGGTCCAACACTTGTGAGGGTGTAGAGTGGGTTTGCAAGAGTGTGAGTTATAGAGTTTTCGGTTAGCTAGAAAGTCAAGTGTGTAGAAGTTCCGGCTTCCAAACCGGATTGTGATAGTGGATTTCTCCCCGGGAGTGGGGAGCGGAGACGTAGGACGGAAGGTCCGAACTTCGTGATCATTTGATTGTGTTTGTGTATGCCTTGGCGTTTATTCTTATTTGTGCTCATTGCTCATTTCGCCATTGTCTCACTATTTAGTTTGTCCACCATCTAGTTTAGATTATTTACCCTTGTGTTGTTTATATATATCCTTGCACATACATTGCATATATTTCTTTGTTAGGATATTTCTTGTTGTTCATATTACTTATCCTAGCTCATATATATTGTTATATTTCATACTTGCTAGGATAACTTATTAATTAGTTTTAATTAAAATAAAATCGAATTAGATTAGCATAAGACTCTAATCACCCCCCTCTAGGGTCTAACACCTGAAAGGGTAAACTCTAAGAATTCACAGTCAATATGACTAGTGTAATTTTTAGCGATGAGGAGGGATATGCACACGGTCCATCCAACCCAAGATACTCTCCTAGCATCGAAGGCATATTGCCAGATACTGACAATGTGCACCACTACACCAGATCAAGGCAAAGAGTAGCGATCCCCTTTGACTACTCTCTCCTCCAAACATGAACGCTCCTCCAAAAAATGGAAGCTCAAAGAAAAGCTTCAGAAGAGTGATTCGAGCGATTAGAAATGATGCTTAGTCAACTAATGGCACCTCTCAACCTCGTTCAAGTTGTTCAAAGGCGAAATGATCAATTATCGAATTTTCCCCAGAAGAAGAACAAGTGCATCAAGGAGATGTGGATTCTGATCATTTAGGATCAAAAACATTAGCACCTCTAATACAAGTTTTCATGCAAGCACGTTTGATCACAAAATTATCAAAGGTAGATTGAGAAGAAAACAATAGAAAACACAAGAACAATTCAGTTGGCGAAGAAAAATACCTTCTTTAGATAATGAGTAATAAAAGATTACAAATCTCTCTCTCATAATCTCACTAGAATAAAAAACAATCTCTCTATTCTCTTTGAATACAATCTAATTTCTTAAGAACCCTAAAATAATCTTACTTATATCCCTATCAACATGGATGTCAATCTTGTAAATAAACAAGTCCCATCAAACCAGGTAAACACGTCAAAAAGAGTCCCAGTCAACTCAGGAAACCCGATTCGATCGAACGGCACACATGTCGCGGTCGACCGGCCAGAGGGTTGGTTTCAAACCCTGTAGGCAGAACCATGTTTGGTTGACTGACCGGTGTGTCGCGGTTTATCGGCTAGAGGACTCATTCCTCACCCTGTAGTGTGCATGAATTCGGTCGACCGACCAGCTTGGTCCGGTCGACCGGCCAGAGCCTGAACGCCAGTTCTCTAATTTTGTTGTCTTTTTTACTTTTGGCTTCTTTCGCCGCCATCAACGGCTTCATCCAAGCCTCTATTCTTAGGATACCATGAGAATCGTTTATCCTTAAGCTCCCATGAGGATCGCTAAGCTCCCGAAGTGGAGAAGAAGATACACCCGTAACATGGCTCCCCCCTTTAGGAACTTGAAGTCCCGTTCAGTTAGAACTTCAACTCGAATTTCGAGACGAGGTTCCCTTCGAGTCAACTCAAAAGGTGGTGTCAGTAGACATGCCTTGAGTTGACTTAAAAGCTTCCTATCTCATCAGACAACTCCTAATATTGCAAGGAACTAAAGTAAAGTTTCAACGCTCTGTGCGACACTCTGACAGAAGAGATTACAAGTCAATGAATCTCTTCAATACAAAATGCATTACACAAAGTTCGAGACACATAACATGTCTCGGAAGCTATGAGACAACTCATAGTCTCCAAGACAGTGGCGACTGTCTCGGAAACTAGAGCGAGCTTAGCGACGGTTTTCTTGAGTTTTATGCGATCCACGTGATTTCATAACTACTAGGGATCATCCATAAACATGGGCTAACCGTTACAAGCAAAAATCTCGCCCATAACTACAGAAATAATAGCATTTAAACATGATGGGAGTGGTTACAAAAGGACCAGAAATAAGCCCTGTTTCTGAGACAGTGGCTACTGTCTCGAAAATAGGAGTTTGCCGAGGCGATTTCTTTTTGACTTCAACCTTTAGTTATGGTTCCTATGGGTTATAAATAGCCCCCTATCACCTATATGCATGGGGACGAAGGCAGAAAAGGCAGAGAGAGGAGAGACTTGAGTAATTTGGTGAATTTTGAGCAAGAGAGATTTTTCATCAATTTCAAGCACTTCCAAGAGCCTTCGGTGTTTCTTCGAGATCTAAGCTTTGACTTTATCTTGGGAAGAGTGTTTTATCTTATCTTGTTGATATATTCACTTTTGTCCTTGTTTCTAATACAAAATATCGACCTTAAACCTTCTTCATGATTCAACTCATATATGTGATTCGGTCATCCATGGGCTAACACACCCCCGGCACAGGCAAAGATCCGACGCAAGCAACGGGTAATAAACGTCCTCTGCGTGTGTTTCTAGGAAGTTGTTTGTTTGAAACAAAAAATCTTACAAAAAGATTTGTTTCTTGAAATTCATTGTATTCCATAAGCGAGTTGTAATGAGTTTAATAAATAAACTAATTTTTGATGCAAATAGCAGGTAGCATTCAAGTGTTGGTATTGGTGGCCATAGTCTCCTTTCCCTTGGATCGGAGAGCATTGCCTTGGTTATGTTGTGCTTGCAGCTTCGGCTTGTTAGCTTCTTCAGCTTTGATCCGGGCAACAATCTCTTATGCTTGCTCTCCTTAGGAGACCAACTGCTTCCAGGAGCGATATTCAGCTACTCCCATTTGAGCCAATAGATGGGTCTACAAGTTAAGCCTGCAAGTTTTCACCAAAGTAGATTGTGTCATACCTGATGGGCATCACAAGTCCATGCTTCAGAATCTTTCCACAAAGGTCTTTATGGATTCTCTTTTCTTCTGCTTAGTGGCAAGAAGGGTTGGAACAGAGACTTTTGTATCATCCTCAAAGAACCTAGCTAAGAAGAGCCTTTCTAGTTCTACTCATTTCTGAATAGACCCAGCAGACAGCTTCATGAACCACTCGAAGGCAACTCCCTTGACGATGCCGATGAATAAACTTGTCAGGATGGTGTCATTTGCTACCACATCTCCAGTCTGTAACTTTTTTAAAGTAGTATATGTGCTGATTTGGCGATCCCGTACCATCGAAAGCTTGTAGCGTCGGGGCCTTAAACTTTGGTGGATAAAGAGCTGTGTCCTATTCTGCGGGATAAGGTCTCACGACCCCTTCCTCATGAAGTTCACTCCTATAGCAATTGCATTGAGGGGGCTTCCAATTCATCTACCTTAGCCGACTGAAGTTTCTGATCTCTTTTGGCTTCTTTCTCATTTTCAGAAGAAGACTCTATGCGATGAGTTTCTTGATCAGATGTCTCATCCACTTTTTGTTTCTCTTTTGAAGATGACTTAACTTTTCAGGAAGACTCCGCTTTTTGGACTTTCTCCATGACGAGTTGAGTCATCAGATCTCATAACTGATTGAGAGTCTCTTATTTGGCTTGGATCATGGCGTGATATTCATCGACCCTCCTCTCCAAGTCTTCGGAGCTCCCAGCCATGTAGATGAGATTCTCATATGCTACAAAAAAGCTTGAGAATTGAGACTCCACAATGGCTGAATGTTCATCATATGAAGTGATTCCCCTAGCTAGCCTTTGTTGGCCTTCTTGTTTTGATGATGTTTAACAAACAATTTATCACTAATGTTGTTTGTCTAGTATTTGTGTTTTCTTATTTATTATAGACAAACAACGTTGTTGGAGGTTGGATGGAATATGCGCTACAACGATGATATCCAATGGAGGTTGGCGGAATAGTGGAGTGAAGCCTTACAATTCAAAGTTAAAGATCAAGTTCAAGCTTCATCCGTGAGATTACCAAGACGAGCTTATTGAAGATCAAGATCTAGCTTGGGTAACTTAGTTTAGGTTTTATATTATGTGTGTTTAATACTCTAAGCTCAATATCATATACACACACAATATTAGATTTTCTCACAAAATGAGCTATTTTGAGAAAACTTTGTGATATTGTTTTATTGACCATGTTTACTTTATATTCATGTGTTATAATATTTATGAAGACATTTCATAAAGTTTCAATATGCGTTTAAACTCTTTT
>BQKN01064000.1:71868-82296 GCA_022839385.1 Asparagus kiusianus
ATAGATGGAGGGATAGTCGATATAAAGATGGAATAAATCAATTCATACAGTACGCCTTGGTAGACCCACGGAAGTTAAATAGTGATGTCGTGTATTGTCCCTGCTGTTGGTGTAAAAATAGGGCGTTGGTGGATAAAAGTGATTTACAGAAACACTTAACATCAGGATTCCATGAGGAGTACAAATATTGGACGTTTCATGGGGAAGGATGTCTTGAAGAAATGGAACTGATGGCGGATATCGGTACTTCCGCTTCGAGAATAGATGATACGAGAATAGATGATACACATACGATGCTCGCGGATATGTTAACAGTTCCTAATATAGATCAATCTGATTATGCCGAGGATGCTGACGAGTCAGGAAATGCTGGAGGCGTGACTGATCATGAGGAGCTGGCGCATATAATGAAATTAATAGACGACAATGAAAACGATCTGTACGAGGGTTGCACCGAGTTCACCTGGTTATCATTTATGCTGCGTCTTTTGCGTATAAAGTCTCTTAGTGGAATGGCAGATAAATATTTTAATATGTTGCTTGTGTTGCTGAGAAAAGTCATTCCAAATGGAAAAGAGAGCATACCAGAAAATTATGATAACGCAAAGAAGATTGTTTCCGTTATAGGACTTGATTACAATAAAATCGACGCATGCCCTAATGATTGCATCCTCTACTATAAAGATAAAAAAGATCTTCAGGAGTGTCCAATTTGTGGAGTATCACTGTGGGTACAACGCAAAAATTATTCAACACATGGGATAGCAAGGTCTATGTTTAAGCAAAAGAAGATTCCAGCAAAGGTCCTGCGTCATTTTCCCTTAATACCAAGGCTAAAACGGTTGTATATGAATAAAGACACAGCTAAGCAAATGAGGTGGCACATGGAGGAACGTATTGATGATGGTAAAATCAGACATCCGGCCGATGCAGAGGCATGGAAGCATGTGGATAGAACTTTTCCTTCGTTTACGAATGAGTGCAGGAATGTTAGACTAGGTTTGTCTAGCGATGGATTCAATCCATTTGGGATAATGAGTTCTGGTTGGTCTACATGGCCTGTTGTATTAACACCTTACAACTTACCGCCTTGGCTTTACATGAAACAACCGTATATGATACTTTCATTATTGATACCGGGCAAGCATGCACCAGGCAATGACATAGATGTGTTTTTAGTACCGCTAATTAATGAGTTAAAACAACTCTGGACTGAAGGGGTTATGACATATGATACTCATGCAAAACAGTCTTTCAGACTACGTGCTATTTTACTATGGACAATTAATGATTTTCCAGCCTATGCGAATCTTTCAGGTTGGTCTACAAAGGGAACATATGCATGTCCAGTGTGTGGTCCAGAATTCAAAGGTCTTTATCTGCAGCACAGTCGAAAGTTTTGTTATTGGTTTAATAGAAGGTGGTTGAACATAAAGCACAGGTACAGAACAAAAAAATGGAGCAAGTTTTTTGATGGTACTGTTGAGAAGAGAGATGCTCCGCGTCCATTAGGTGGAGATCAGATTGTATATTTGCTTGAGAGGTTCCCTGCTGTCAGGTTTGGAAAGAAGCGCTATTCGAAAGAAGATTTACTTGGAGTAAGGAACTTGCGCATTAACAAAAGGATACAAAAACGAAAAAGACAAGCACAAACGGTGAGCGATTGGGCTGAAGTCGTAAAATTGCCCTCAGGTTGGACAAAATTCAGTATTTTTTTTCAACTCCCCTATTGGAAAGAGTTAAGAATACGTCACAACTTGGACGTTATGCACATTAAAAAAAGTATTTGTGATAATCTTTTGTCCACACTGGTGCAAGATGCTAATAAATCAAAAGATGATCTACGAGCTCGTCAAGATCTTACTGCTTTGAACATTAGAGAGGAACTGCAGCCAAAAATTATCGAAAATGACAGATTAGAATTGCTTGCGTCTCGTATTACGATGTTGAAAGTTGAGATGCAAATATTTTGTCAAGTCCTCAAATCAATAAAGTTACCAGAGGGTTACTCCGCAAACATATCGAACAATGTCCAGGTGCAAGAAAGGAAAATATTAGGACTTAAAACTCATGATTATCACGTGCTTCTTCATCAACTGCTACCCGTGGCACTACGCAGTACTATGCAGGATAAAAAAACAGTGAAGGTTATTATTGATTTTTGTGGATTTTTCAGAAAGCTTTGTTCTAAAGTTATAGACGACCGTGACTTTGAGAAACTTGGAGAAATTATTTCAGAAATAATGTGTGAAATGGAGATGCTCTTTCCTCCATCTTTTTTCACAATAATGGTTCATCTTACACAACATCTCGCGGAGGAGGCTGCAATAGCAGGACGAGTCCAATATCGTTGGATGTATCCAATAGAGAGGTTAGTATTTAGATACTTTTAATCGTTACCTATCAATATTTATATCTATTAAATGTTAATATCTTTACATATATCTGATTAATTATCATTTTTAGATATTTAGGAACAATGAAGCACCAATTGCGTAATAAAGCTCGACCAGAAGGTTCAATAGCTGAAAGTTACGTGAGAACCGAGTGTCTCTTATTTGCCTCTCGTTATATGAGAGGGGAACAAACTGAAATTCAAGCACCTGTTGATAATAAGGATAACACAGTTCTCTATCCTCGCGGGTTGAACAAAAATTATTCTAACATATTGCTAGATCAAGCGCATACATACGTAGTAAATAATCTTGAAATCTTCTCGGAGTACCGGAGGTAAAATATCTAAAAAGAGTTTTGAATACCATTTAATCTTTAATATTTATTTTGACAATAATAAATAAATTTATTGCATTAATAGGCAACATCAGGAAAAACTTAAGAGTGAAGTTACCGGTAGTACAGCTGTGCATGACATTAGAGAAAGGCATATGAAGGAATTCCCTGCTTGGTTGAAGAATGAAGTAAGTATTATTAAATTTAGCAATATTTGTATGTTTTTTGATAGAAAAACTAAAATTATTGATTTAATAGTTTTCTTATTTTTTATATTTAGATCCAGGAACAACTTGTCCTTAATAATCAAATATCAGAAGAAGTGAAGGTTCACGCGAAGCAGCCTTACTATGCTGTATGTCAATATGGTGGGTATCGTGTTAACGGTTATAAATTTTATACAATGGAGGTTGATGATACGAAGGTCACCCAGAATAGTGGTGTCATGGCTACCTTCTCACGGGAATGTTTCTCAAACAGAAGAGATCAGAATCCAGTTGAAAATAATATGACATATTATGGAAGGTTGGAAGATGTGGTGGAGATATTCTACGGCTATGGTGGTCCAAATGAACATAAATACATGATGTTCATGATTCGTTGGTGTTTTACAAAGACTCAAAAGGATCCCTTTGGATTTACAATTGTCAATCTCGATAAAGAAATTGATAGTGATGAAAAATTCATGTTTGCATCTCAGGTGGGACAATGTTTCTATGTGAAAGATCCTGTAGTTAAAGACGAGTGGGTTGTCCCGTACAAGGATTCTAGGGCTTATATTCAACCTTTTACTAATGAAGATGATGACGAGAGCTATATAAACAACTTCAATGAGCCAAATGCAGCGATCGATGAATTCTCGTACCCTCAAAACGTAGTGTTTGAAACGGATGCTCCAACAACTCGGACAGACATTCCAAATATTATCACAGACATTAATAGGAGCTAAACAGCTATTATTTGTAATCGGGTCTTCATGTAACTTTTTTTAGTTTGCAAATTGTATAATAAAAACTTGATTACCTTTTGGATGATATAAATATGTAATATCTTATTTTGTATATTCAGCTTGCAGATGCCTACAATCTTGATGTGAAATGAAAAATTTAATAACACAATAATACATATTGTTTTTATTTTCGCCAAGCCAAATTGCATCTATATTATATTAATTTGTATGTTTATTCAACTTGCAGATGTCTAAAAATATTAACAGGAGGTTATTCGAAGCTAACCCCAGCCAAGACCAATCCCCTGAGGAAGAGCCTCCGAGTTCAGGAGAGATGTCAGGTATAACTTGGTTTAACTTACGTATTTTTATTCATGATATATGCACAATGATAATTTATTTCTTTTATTTTTATAGGTGAGGGTGAGGAAGAGTCGGCTCACATACCATTATATGCAGATCCTCCAGTTATACTTTGAGCATACATTCCTGGGATTGAGCGCGGGCCCTTACCAGCATGTGCAGAAGGGTACAGACTCAAGCAAACTGAAAAATACATGCTTGCGAAAAAAGATTGGATGAAAGGGCCCCACAGATTGATGAGATTTTATCTGATGCAAAAAATAAAATCAGACAAAGATTTGGTGAGTTTGATCAAAAACTTAATCAATTCCATAATTTTTCTTCTTCCTTTTTTAGTAAATTCTAAGAGCTTAAATAAAAGTGTTGATTAAATAAAAGTGTTGATATATCTATTATTTCTTTTTTGTAGGTGAAAAACTTTACCATAAGAAAGGACGCCAAGGAAGTGACTTTAAAAAAAAGTTACCACCGGATGGTTTCCGAGCAATTGTGAGATGGGGACATAATAGGATTCCAACCAGACAATGGGCTAATAACTTTAGCTCATACCTTGGATGTTTGATACGGAGGAGTGATAATGTGAATCCCTATTACGAGGCTTGGGAGCAGCCATTTCATATCCTGGAGAGTATATATCGAGATTGTTGGGTAAATTCTTATATTTAGCACAATTATTTTTCAATTCTATCAATTGTCCATGCTTAACTATATTTTATTTTTAGAGATATTTCAACATCGAAGACAATCCCGTAGGGTGGGAATTTTTATTTGGATACTAGGGAAAGTTCAAGCATTCTCTTCGGGAGTGGAGACATGAGATAAAGAAGAAATGCTTTGATTGTTTCACTCACAACTGGGAGAGGATATACAAGCGAGATAAGAGGGTTGAGCCTGAGCACTTAGCTGTACTTATAATATTGTGGGGCCAAGAGGAGCACCAGGTAAATATGTATAGTAGTTAATTATCATCAAGTTATTTATCTGAAACTAGTGATATATTCCATTGTATATTATACCATGCACTAAAATTCTCTTTGTTCATGTTGAAGGAAAAATGTAGGAGAAATAAACTTAATCGATGGAAAAAAAGATTACGATCATCATACGGGGACTACTTCATTTGCCCAGATTGAGGATCAATTTTGTAGGACAACGGTATAAAGTCTTTTAATCTTCTATGTATATTCTCTCCGCTTCTTAGAATATTTGATAAATAAAACTAATAAATATATTTTTAAATCTCAGAACGCTCCCTTTATCCCACTACCAGAACTGCACAGGAGAACGATGGTTCAATTTAAGAAGGGGTACGATGAGGATGAGACTAAGAAAAAAAGCTAGAATTGGCCAAGAAAATACAGGTTAACTAATTATCTTAGCTCTGCCTGTTATCATGTTGGGAATTTATTGTTTGCACTCTTCTTTTTGTCATCTTATTAGCCGAGTTACTATGACCCATTCGTATGAGGGGCTTGCTTGTTAGGATATAAAAAGCTGTTTATTTTCATTTATGCACTAGAGGATGTAGTAGAAACTGCTATAAGATATTGATTTGTATAAATCTAAGTTTAGATAATGTCAAGCATTTTCTCAAGTTGAAGAGCAAAGTCATGTCCCTTTTGCAAAGTCTTAAAATTGTATGATAGGCCAAAAAAGTAGCAGTCATGTAATCATTATATGTTCTATATAATTATTTATTAGATATAATAGCTTCAACTCTTGAATGCATGTAGATGTGTATGTATGCATCTATATGAAATCTCTGTTTATTATAAGAATTAAACACACTGACACACATATGCATACATACGCACACATCACACACACACACACACACACACACATATACACACATATACATGTGTATAAGTATGTAAGTGTGTGTGCATTCTAAAATCATGTATTCATGTGGCAATGTATTCTTAAATTTATTTTTTGGACTTCTAGGAAGCTCTGGAAAACACGTATTCTGAGGTTGTTGCACAGAGCCAAGAGCCCCTGACTAGAGAGCAGAATTATAATGTGAGCCATCTAGTTTATGGACTTCCTAAAAAAGGGAGGACCAGGTGGATGGGAGTTGGAGCTCAGAGGGTGTCTACACAATTCCAGCCTCCGCCGATTTCCACACCCTCGACTATGCCATCGGGGCCCTCTTACATGCCGCAGGAGGATTACACTCAGCAGGCGATGCAGCTTGTTTCCTCTGTTATGAGTATGTTAGATGGTCAGATTCCCGAGGAGATGTGGGAGGATATTCAAGAGGAGCTTATGCGAGTGATCCAGCCTACTGCTACTTTTGCGATGGTTTCTAGGCAAATAATGAAATCTTGTAGAAGGAGGGTTCCTACTCGGGTGCAAAGCCAGATTATGAACTTCTTGGCCACTCAAAAGGCATTTACTGGTAGTGGAGAGAGTAGCAGACAGGTATACTTATTATATATGTAGAACATGATTACACATAATATTATGTGATTCTAAATTTAAATTATTTTGTTGTTAGATTGGAGATGATACTATTGGGAGCACGAGTCGTAGGGATGGATCCGCCAGTGGCAACGCGGACGATGACATGGATAGGGCGGATGACCTATCTTAGTGAGTTATATCCTAAACTCGTGTTTGTATATTGTGGACATCTTTATAGTTGAGATTATGATATTTAGAACTTATGATATGTGTGTATTGTTTGTTGTGAAAATTATTATTGTGGATTTGGAACTTATCGTGAAAAGTGTTTGTATATTGTGGATTTCGATTGTTTATGAAAATTGATTGGATGAGAGGTTTAATTGGGAAAATTTGGATTGTATTCGTTTGGAGATTTGTATGTACAGGGAATATATATATGTACAGGGAACTGAGTATATATCACCAGATTTTTTTTTAGCTGCTGATACTTATCGCTGACGGGCTTCCCGTCAGCGATACCTATCGCTGACAGGAATCCCGTCAGCGATGTAGATAACATAGTTGACGAGTTCCCCGTCAGCGATGTTTCTCTATCGCTAACGGGCTTTGCTGTCACCACTCCCGCCGTCAGCAATACTTATCGCTGACGGCCCCCCGTCAGCAATAGTCCTTCCCTGACGGGACTATCGCTGACGGTGTATCCTTAACGGGATGCCGTCAGCAATAAGTATCGCTGACGGGAATTAGGGCATCGCTGACGGGATTGCCCGTCAGCGATACATGATTTTCCACTAGTGAAAAAGTTTTCAAATGAAAACAAATCAACCAAAAGAAATCATAAATCAAAGTTTATATCCAAAAACGATGTTTGATCATTGAAGAACTTGATCAAACCACTCATAGAATACATTATAAACCACAAATAGATGATCCATAAGTACAAACACATAAATATCATCATATAAGTGAAGTATAATGAATTCAAAGCAATCAATCAAAACAAAAATCTTTAACAAAAAGAATTTCAAGAGAGGCAACAATATATCAAGCTCTTAAGCTTGTTCCAACCCATATAATCATTCTAGCATCCGGTAAACATGATTTGGGAATAAACACCCAATAAATCCGGAGGGTTATATAAGTACAAACCTCTCATCAAAACGAAACTAATAATCATGAAAACAAAATAATTTGATCAATGAAAAAATATTGTTTTCATGTTCTAAAGTTTAAAGTATAATTTTTCAAAACCAAGAAAAAGAAAAATAAAACATTAAAATTCTTGGTTTAAAATCAAAATTATTTTGGTACCCAAGAACTCTTGGTACCAAAAGATTTAGGGACATGACCCCTATCATTTAAGCTCAAAGCCCTAGGGTTATGAACCCTCTTGGGCATATGTGGTGCACGGGATCGGTCATAGCAATAATCACTCAAATGACCATTCCGATTGCAATATGTACAATGGAAAGGAACCATTTGCTTATGTTGACCATTAAAAGGTGCACGTTGAACATTTGCAAATAAGGGTAGATTATTGGAAGCTTTTTGCAAATGTGAAACATTATCAAAACAAAACTTTCCTAGGTGGCCATGTTTACCACAAACATTACATTTATAAACATGTGGTCTACTAGAAATATTTGGCAAATAAGATTTATTTTTCAAATCAAAACAATATTTGGCCAAATGACCAAAACGACCACAAAGATCACATGACTACACATGATCATGCATATGATGAACCTTATGAGAGTGTGCATGTGCATGTGCATGTGATGAAGAAGCCTTATGAGATGCACAAGAAGCATTGATATTACTATTTTTAGATTTTTGTACATCATAGCAAAATTTAGATAAATGGCCTTTACGACCACAAATAGAGCACTTATAAATTTTGCTATACATGTGTGCATGATGTGTGATATGTTTAGGTGTAGTAGCATGAGACTTAGCACACATGTTCATAAGCTTATCATGGTTTACCATACATGTTTTTAAGGTTGAATCTAAACAAGATATACGATGTTTAACTTGACTCAACTCAACATTTTGCATACATGTATATGAAATAGAAGTAGATGAAACATTATCATTTCTAAAAGAATTAAACTCATTTTTAATAGATTCTACTTCTATCATGGCATCATTATTAGCATGAGTTAAGCTAGAGATAGATGAAGTCAATTTTTCATTTTCCAATTTTAACATATCATTAATTTCTTTAAGAGCAACATCTTCTTGAGAAATGATATCAAAATTGGAAGCTAGCTTCTCATGATCGGATTTTAAACTAACATGCTTGCTTTTGAGATCAATAAAATTATTTTGCAATTTTGAGTAGGCATGCGATAATTTCTCATATGCACAAGCGAGTTCATTGATGGATATATCACTATCGGATTCCGAATCGCTTACCACACTAGGGCTATCGCCTAGTGGTCGTGTGCATGATGATGCTCCACACTCACTTGAAGAACAATCCTCCAAACTACGTCGGATTTCCTCCAAGTTGCCTTGATGTGCTTCTATGAATTTCCATAAATTGTAAGCACTATCAAAATGAACAAACTTGTTAGAAAAAGATGAGTCAAAGGCATTAAGAAAATATTCTAACAAAAGCTTGTTCATTGAAAACATTTTCTTATCATGATCGCTCCACTTGGATTTCTCCAATGTGGGCACAATATAAGCACAATCAATAATTTTCCATAAGTCAATATTTCTAGATTCAATAAATAGTTTAAATCTAGAAGCCCATTGAGCATAGGGAAAATTAATGAATTTAGGAGCAATATTTGATCCATAGCCTAAACGAAATAAATTTATATTCATGATATATATGTGAATATATGCAAGCTAGACAAATGCAATCATAACTAGATTAGCACAAATAATATAACTTGGATCTTTAACTCAAGGTGGTTAGACCTTAAATCAAAGAGCACCAAGCTCTGATACCAATTGTTAGACCCTAGAGGGGGGGGGGGTGATTAGGGTCTTATGCTAATCTAATCCGATTTAATGCCAATTAAAACTAATTAATAAGTTATCCTAGCAAGTATAAAATACAACAAGATAAATGAGCTAGGATAAGCAATATGAACAAATGAATATATCCTAACAAAGAGATATAGGCAATATATGTGCAATGATATATAAACTAACACAAGGGTAAACAATTTAACTACAAATGTGATAGGGCAAAATGATCAACAAGCAATGCATAATGGCGATGTAAGATATGAACATGGAAACAAGTGCGCCAATGCAATCACAAACAAAGGATATGTTTACGAGGTTCGGTCCCCACGACCTACGTCCCCGCTCCTCACCTCGAGGAGATCTCCACTATCACAACCGGGTTTTCTACGTTCACCCGAACAACGTTTACACCTCATAATACAATCACTATGCAATCACACCTCACACACTAAGTGTTGGTCCTAGCACGTGTCCTCCTCCTCAAGTGCTCGGTTACAACCTCTCCCTAGGCACGTCAACCGACGCCACTCCTCTTGGATTCGATCCCGTCTCTCACCACACACTTCTCTCGGTGTACAAGTGTATTACAAGTGAATCCTCACAATTTGGCTCAATACAAAGTGTTTGTTCTCTACAATGAATGAGAACGAATTATAAGCTCACTCTCTAAGATACACAATCCCACAACCCAATTATACTATGAGTGTAAATACAATAAGCTCAATGGTTGTGTGTGTACAAAGAGATAAATAAAATCAACTAAACTCAATATAAACACTAGCTTAATAAAATGATAATCAAACAATAAAATGTAAAGCTAGATTGAGTTTAGAAAACTTCTCCAATAAATGATAAGAGTGAGAGAGAGATGATTTGAAGCCCAAACACCAAAGATTATCTCCTCAAGCCCTTGTGAAATTATCTTCACAAGCTAAACTCTTAAATACTCTTTTAAACAAACACAAAACACCCTTAAACTTGTTTAAACAATT
>BQKN01064000.1:98747-116175 GCA_022839385.1 Asparagus kiusianus
ATAGAATACAAACCAAAAAAAAAAAAAAAACCCAAAAGAAAAAAACAACCACCACCATCCCGAACCTGAGATATAAAGACGAAGACAAATCGATATAAAAACGAAGATTTGTCCAGCTATAAATACATCAAAAAAGGTTAAACTATAAGGTATTGATACCAATTTTCTATTTATGTTAATCACTTCTTCTTAACTTTCTCAATTCGTGAGTATGGATCAATCGTTCACGAGCATCATAAGCTAGTTCGCTGACTTAGTCCGAACTTATTCATCAAGAGATACAAGACTACCTAATCTTCCACAATGTATAGAATCTTTTGAAGACAATCTCGAGCACCAATCATCAGTCATTGGTTAACCTGACTTTGGTATAAACCAGTAACTATGCAACAACATATGACTACCAGCACCAATCATCCTAGAATCCTTCACCGGCCACCTACCTCGCCTCAATCATTCTTTAGATGCCTTCGTGTTTCACATTAGATTTCGTTGCTCCTTGGGCTACAATTTGGACTTCAATACATATTACTTGTTTGGGGAAATGTACAGGATCTACTACTTGTTTGGGGGAAATATATAGGATCCAACCTGGGAGTTAACAAGCCCTATACAGAGGTCGGAAACCTACTATTACGTAGTAAATAAAGGAGGTTGGAAATCTACTATTATGTAGTAAATGATCCTAATTTTCTATTTAGTTTTATCACTCTTTGTGATAGATAATAAGCAAACTCAGAAATGAAATTTCCGATACCATATCCATCATGTGATCACTAGTTAGAGGGAGTGACTCAGAAATGAAATTTCCAATACCATATCCATCATGTGGTCACTAGTTAGAGGGAGCGACTCAGAAATGAAATTTCCAATACCATATCCATCATGTGATCACTAGTTAGAGGGAGTGTTATATTATTTTTGGGTCCTCTCTTCCGCTCCGTCACCTGTGAACATGACAATTCTTTACATTCAATATTCAGATTCCTACATACTTATGTACATGGGTTTACGGACAAATCAATTAATAAAATTTCTAATACGCTGAGGCTTGATTCAATGATAACTTAAGAAGTAGAACCTCCAAAATATACTGAACAGAGACTAGACACGGAAAATCTTAATAATTTTGCACATTCTATGCAATGTTCCACGTTCAAAGAGAGAGTTTAATCAACATTGAAGAAGAACTGACCTCGACGGCGATCTCGTCGGAGATCGGAGCTCGTCGACGTTGGCGGAGCCCTCGACGACGACAACGAGGGGCGACGAGGACTGGTGATGGCGGGCGAGCTCGCCTGTTGTGGATGATGGCGGAGCTCGAACTCGCCTGTCTGGGGCGTCCCCTGGAGCTGGACTCGCCTGTTGGGGCGTGGATGCTCGCCTGGAGGAGGACCCCACCCATGGAAGGCGAGGGCTGGACTCGCCTGTTCGAGGGGGTTTTGATCTCGCCTGTTGTCTTCACTGGGCTCGCCTGGAGTTGTGGGATTCAGCTGGATCGCACAAACTGCCCTAGGGTTTCCCTATAAAAGGGAAACACCGTTCACGAGATGAGTTGAGCTCATCTTCAGCAATTTTAACAGAGAGGAAAATTTCTCTGTGGCGGATGGGAGCTTTTCATCTCACGAGTTCTCAAAGAGTTCTCTGGCGGCAGCTATTAAAGCTTAGAGAAGTTTTCTGCTACCGTGAGCGATTATTTGAGAAGAGAAATTGAGTGGTGATTTTAGAATAAAATCACACGCTGTAATTTGAAAGATCTCAAGTTTGAGATATTCTCTGTTTCAAGCTTTGTAATTTTTTGTGGTTAAATAAGAAATTATTTGTGCGGCTCTCTCGTAGACGTAGGTAAATTTGCTGAACCACATAAATCTGTTGTCTCGTCAACTTTACTTCTGTTTTATCTATGTATTCGTTTTTGCTTGTATTGGTTGGTTTGAATTTGGTGTTAACTTGAGACAGATTGTTTTTCCTCTCGGGATTAATTAAGCTTCCATGGTGGTGTGGGCGTCCCGCGCCCTAATAATTGGTATCAGAGCCCTTATTTAGATTGGTGGTTGTAGAATTTCCGATTTAAGGTGGTGCTTGGTTATTGTGTGGTGCACACAAGAAATTTGTTAAAATTTTCTGAGAGAGGCGGTTTTACTAAACAAGCGAAGAATGACGTCTACAAGTAAAAGAGTTAAAGTTGGAAAGTATGAGATCGAGAAATTCAATAGGAAGAATGATTTTTCTTATTGGAGGATGCAGATGAAAAATTCATTGATTTCGCAGAAATTGCACAAGGCTTTAGCGGGAAAAGAGAAGAAACACAAGGATATATCTGATGAGGATTGGGAGGAGCTGGATCTGAAAGCACGGGCATCGATTATCCTTTACCTTGAAAGGGATGTGGCTTTCTTGGTGAATGGAGAGGAAACGGCTGCGGGCGTGTGGTTAAAGTTAGAGAGCATCTTCATGACGAAAAAAGTCTAACGAACCGAATCTATTTAAAATCCAAATTGTACACTTGCAAGATGGAGGAAGGCTCGTTAATCCGGGAGTACATCAACAAGTTCGATAGGATCTTATCAGATTTGAAAGACATTGAGGTGACAGTGGAAGACAAGGATCAGACACTTCTACTACTTCTTTCTCCGTCGAAGTCTTATGAGAATTTGGTTCAAACACTGATGTTTGTGGGTGACAGTTTATCGATGGATAAGACTAGAACGGTGCTTCTAGTGGATGATCTTCGAAAAATTACAACTAGTGATATGGCCACTGGTGATAACAAAGAACAAGCGCAGGGGTTCTTCGCCCGAGGAAGGGGCAATGAGCAAGGAAAATACAAGGGAAGAAAGTCTAGATCAAAATCAAGACCTCTTGCGGAAAGATCGTATTTTAAATACGATGAGCTAGGGTATTTTAAAGTCAATTGTCCTAACAAGAGTGTTGGCGGGAAAAAGAACAACAACAAGATTGAGAGACGAGAAGGAAAGGAAGAGGCGAGCTATGCTTCAGAGGAAGGGAGCGATAAGGAATGCTATGTCATCACGGGTGGTGAGGATACCTCCGGGAAGTGGATACTTGATTCTGGTTGCTCTTACCATATGTGTCCAAATAGGAAGTAGTTTACCACCTACAAGAGCATTGATGGTAGAACCATATTGATAGGGAACAACCATGCTTGTAAAACTGTGGGGCTAGGTGATATCAAGATCAAGATGCATGATGGAGTGGTTCGAACCTTGAAGGATGTGAGGCACGTTCCCGACTTGCGGAAGAATCTTATCTCAGTTGGTGCTTTGGACTCCGAGGGTTGCAAGATTGTAACAGAGAACAAAGTGAAGAGGGTTGTTCAGGGTTCCTTAGTAGTGATGAAGGGCATTCATTACGGTAACCTATATACTCTCTTGGGTACGAATTTGACGGGAGATACAGCTGTTGGAACTGATGGAAGTGGTGGAGACCCATGTGAGCACACACGGTTATGGCATAAGTGGCTTGGGCACATGTCAGAAAAGGGTCTAGATCTACTCGGTAAGGATGGTTTGTTGAAGAATATGAAGAAGCCTTGCATGGATTTTTGCGAGGACTGTGTGTATGGAAAGGCACACAGGGTCCGGTTTCTGACAAGCAAACACAAGAGCAGAGAGATACTAGACTATGTGCATACGGATGTTAGGGGTCCGGCTTCGACAACTTCCAAGGGTGGTTCTAGGTATTTTGTCTTATTCATAGATGATCATTCGCGATATGCTTGGATTTATTTTCTGAAGCACAAGAGTGAGGTATTTTGAGACATTCAAGAAGTGGAAGGTGATGGTTGGGAACAGGACAGGAAAGAAATTGAAGACATTAAGATCTGACAACGGTACAGAGTATACAGATGGTGTCTTCAAGGATTTTTGTGATCAGGAGGGGATTTCCAGACACTAGACAGTTAGATCTACACCACAACAAAATAGGGTCGTGGAAAGACTGAACCAAACACTATGGGAGAAAGCAGTGAGTATGTGATCATATGCTGGTTTGGGTAAGGAATGATGGGCAGACGCGGTTGCTACAGCTTGTTACATAGTGAACCGTTTTCCACATTCGACATTGTTTGGGGAGAAAGTTGATGTTTTCATTGATGTATTCATTACAACTTCAGTCGTTATAATAAAAATAAAAGTTAGCCTTTTATAAGACCTTTACACAATGAAAACAAAAAAAGTACAACTCTCATCAAACAGCGCAACGGGTGCTTATCGCCTGCTGCTTGCGTAGGATCTTGTCCTATGACGGGGACGTTAGTATTCGTGAACCACTAAATAATTAGATTAGATCCGGAGCTTCATTGATTCGCGAGGGAATCAGGAAGCTGAAGTAATTATCTCAGCAACAGCGAGATAATCACTCTTCTCGATATCACCACAACGGGGAAATCTCAAGGCAAAGGACTGGGAAGTGTAGATCTGACGAGCTCCTCTTCTTTATACTGATGAACTCGATCTGATCTCCTTCTCCCTTCTAAAATTTTTGCTCCTTCAGTCTTCAGTTCAGCAGGGCTTCGCCAACACTCGGGAATTCCAGATCCAAAAAATAAAGGCCCTGGAGTTGTATTTATAGGCTTCGGGACCACTGTTTTCATATAAGAACGGCCGATTCCCCTTATCCTTAGTTATAACCACTTAACCATGTTCATAGATGATATTTTATCAGTTGGAGTGAATCCAGACGGGTAACGATCGAAAAACGGATAAAATCTGCCAAAATCTAATTTTCGGGGGTGTGGACACCTGTGGGTATCTCGGCCAACCTTGGGCCGAGACACCTCTTGGTGTCTCGGCCAAGTCTTGGCTGAGACACCATTTGGTGTCTTGACCAAGCTTTGGCCGAGACACCTCTTGGTGTCTCGCCGAGGTTTGGCTTTGAGAATTTCGTCTGTTTCTGATGTATTTTTGTTATCCAAACTCGGAATCACGCGATTCAAAATACGTCAGAAAACCGATGAGAAGATCTACAAGATCCTATGATTGAATCATATATGGAATGAATAGGACACTAGGGGCACTTAGTCTTTCGTAAGCGATCTGCAACTCCCGGTCCATTCGTATTTCCGTTGTTCTGATATTCCGTTGTTTCGCATGGTCCGTCGACTCACTTCATGCGTTTATCATCGTCAAATGAGCTTCTATGACTCGAATAGAAATATTCATCGTCTTCTCTCTGTCTTGAGCTACGCGCGGATACCTATAGGTATTTTTAGATGCCTACAGATACCCCCTTTAAAGTATTTCAGACTCATTCTTTTATAGAGGAGTCTGGAATGCTTTGGATAAGATAGGCTTTGTCTTCAACCTCTTCAGTATTTTGTCTAGGAGATCGTGTAGGACCTGTGAATGGCTTCAATTATTGACTTCTTTAGCTTTTAGTCTAGTCAGCATTTTGTCGAGCAGATGAAGTTCTTCCGGTACTACGTTTATCGTCTGACCGTTGTCGAAGTCTCAAACCGAAGTTCTTGAGTAAATTTGGATTTAGCTCGTGTCGTTGAGTTGACGTTGAATTGATCGTCTTCATCGGGAATTCATATCTGGATCATAATTAAACTCCCTGGAATCATCCTTTAATCCGGAATTTAGCCTTATTTTGGTAAAATTATCGATGCGTTGACCGGCATCGACCTTAACTGTAACACGTTGTCCGGCGTTGACCTTTGTTGTAACACGTTGACCGGCGTTTAACACAGTTTATACTGGTACGTTTGCTGGAGTCTACACAATTTAAGCTCATAAGGCATTAGTGCGTGGCGGTCCTAAATTTCGGGTTACAGAACTAACTGTTAAAGTTGTTTCGTCTGCAGATATGGATCTTATCCCGAAGTTGTTAGATGTTCAAGTCACGAGACCAACTAATGAAGCTGGTGCATCAGTGATTATATCACATTTGTAGGATTTTTGGCAAATCCTCAGCCATCAACGGGTTTGATGAGCCTTTACCGACTACCGTTTGAGTCGGGCTAGCATGAAGATTGTTTAAGTCTGTTCTGCATGTAACGTTGTGCTAAAAGAGTTATTAGTGCTACAATATTGAATACGTAGACTTCGTCTTTCTTATGGGAATAGACTAACCGATGATGTGTGTTAGATGCAGACTTAGGATTTTTTGGCAAATCCTCAGCCATCAACGGATTTGACGTGCCTTTACCGACTACCATTTGAGTTGGGCTAGCAAGCATATTATTTAAGTCCATTCCGCATGTGATGTTATGCTAAGAGAGTTAACTATCTTAGTTCTATAATATTGAATACGTAGACTTCATCTTTCTTACGGGAATAGGCTACCCGGCAACGCGTGTTAGGCGTTGACTTATCCCTTCTTAGGATTCGAGATAAAAGTCCCCAGACTTGGATTCTGATATCTTTTCAATCGGTGAAAGACTAAACCGGCAATACGTGTTTGGCGTTGACTTATTCCTTCTTAGGATTCGGGATAAAATTCCCTATACGTGTAAGGCACAGATTATGGTGTTATTAATAACAACATGTCATAATGTCAAGTATATGGGCTTTTGTCCTTTTTTACGATCAAGGACTAACCGACAACGCGTGTTAGGCGCTGACTTATCCTTACTTAGGCTTCGGAACAAAATTCCCCAGACTTGGATTCTAGTGTCTTCTTCAATACGTGAAAGACTAAACCGGCAACGCGTGTTAGGCGTTGGCTTATCCCTACTTAGAATTCAGGATAAAATTCCCCGCACGTGTGAAGCACGGATTATGATGTTATTAATTACAACCTACCACGATATCGAATATGTGAACTTTTATCATTTTTATGGTTAAGGACTAACCGGTAATGCGTGTTAGGTGCTGACTTATCCCTACTTAGGCTTCAGGATAAAATTTCCCGTGCGTGTAAGGCACGGATTATGGAGTTGAAGGATGATGTCTTCTCTTGGGACAGAGACGAACCCAAAATGAGAGAGGAAGAATTTTATATTCTATCTTCCAAAATCGAAGAGGAAGAATTTTATATTCTATCTCCCGTTGTAAAGGAGACTCGAAGTGGGATCTCCACCTCGAGAATCTAAAGAGTGAAACTAAGAGTGGGATCTCCACTGTGAGAATCAAAAAAATTCGGATAATCCTAACTGCTGGAAGGTTTGATTACAGAACTAAAGGTGAATTTCTCGTTTATCAAGTGAATTATGGTTTTGGTCCTAGCTGTAGGAAGGTTTGACCAAGTAGGAGTTTGAGGTAACCCTAACTGTAGGAAGGTTTGATCACTCGATTTGAAAGTGGACTTCTCGTTCATGGAAGGAATCGAGAGGAGATTTTGGCTTTGAACCTAACTTTAGGAAGGTTTAACCAAATGGGGGGTTTGAACGATCCTAACTGTTTAAACATTTGATCGTTCAATTTGCGGACCTCTCGTTCATGGAAAGAATCGAGAGAGGATTTTGGTTGTGGTCCTAATTGCTTAAAGGTTTGACTAAGTAGATAGTGAGAGTGGGAGTATAATTCATAGTGAGAGTGTTGACTTGTACCGATTACTCAGTGGGGGTTCTTGGTGTCAAGTGACAAGATCTTGACACGAACGGAATTTGACAATCGTAATAGACCGTTCGAATTATAATTTCTAGTGCTATGTCAAGACTTTAACAGTGGGAGTTTAGGGTTTATCACTTTGTTTGTAATGACCGGGTTATCCCTAAGAATATTATATGTAATATTCTTCCGAGAACTTCCCGTTACATGAATCATCCATCCCCAGCTTCCTTTGCAAAACTGGGTCTAATATTGTACTTAGTTGGATGACCGGGCTATCCTTAGGAATATCAGGCTTGGCACTCTCCAGGAACTTTCCGTGAAAGAAAGAAAACAGTTTAGACTCATATACCTATTAGAGTTTGTAGGGAGCAATTTAACCTCATATACCTGTTGGAGGATTGAGAAGCAATTTATACTCGTATACTCTTCGGAGTGTGCCATTCTCATTTGGCTTATCCTAGCGTTATGACGCCGGCTTCAACTAAGATTTGGATGCTATTTTTTAGAGCAAAACAAGCCTAGGTGGGGTGAAAGATTCTTCTAAGATACACGCAATATTTTGGATCTGAAGTATTGTCAGCTTCCTCCTGATCTGCGATAGGTGGTAGCTTGATCTTGTCGTTTTTAAGGAGAGACTCGAAAATGGCTGGAACATCTTCGTTTTTGAAGGAGTACTCTTTTTAGAGTCTCGGATCTGAAGTCTTTTGCTGTCTCCGGGATTACTGTTATGACGTCTGATTAATGTCAACAACTACTGCGGGTGCCTTCCCCTTACCACGGGAGATGAAGCTCGAGTTCGGAAGGCTAGCCGTCGGTTGGCTTCTTTCAGCTTTCTTCCTTCTGAGGAAGCGTACGGCCCGCTTCGTGCATCTTTAACTCTTTCCAGGTATTGGAGGGAGCTACTCCCATAGCTTCCAACACGTCTAAAGAGAGGTTGTTATGATAAGTTTGGAGGATGAAGTCCTCTGTGATCAGATCTCGACAGTTCATCGCCTTATTCCGGAAGCGCTTGACGAAGTCATTGACTGTCTCATTGTCTTCTTGTTTCTTATCAAATAGTATCCTAATTGACACCTCGACGTCATCATCAAAGAAGTGAGCGAGGAACAGGTTCTCCAGGTCGTCCCAGCTGTTGATGCTTACAGGCTTGAGATGACGGTACCATTTGAAGGCAGGTCCGTGAAAGGTGCTAACGAATAACCGAATTATCAGGGCTTCATTACTGAAGATCATGCCCAAGTAGGACTTGAAGTAGATCAGATGCTGAGTGGGCGAGCCCTTCCCGTCGAACGACGTGAAGTTGATCAGATTGAACTTCGCCGTGTACGGGATCGACTCACACTCTCTCGGGTAGGGACATGGAATGCCTGTCTACTTCACCAATCAAGCAGACATTAGAGCGTTGATTTTGCTCTCAAGGTCTTTCATCTTTTCATCCTCATTTGTATCATGCTTTGGATGATTTCTGAGAGGAATAATGCGGCCACCCCAGACATTTTCATCCTCGGTGGGACCACCCCCAGCGTCGTTACTTTTAGTAGGGCCACCCCCTAACGTTTTGATCAACGGGAGGGTTATCTACATTAATGTATTCATCCATGTCTGAATCGCTAGCTGCTTGGCTAACATTATTGCGACGACTGGATTCACCTAGTTGATTCGACAAAGCTTGGATTTGTTGGTCGTACATTTGTCTCATCTCCTGCATAGCCATTTCCATTTCGATTTTGAATGTTTCTTTCTATTTGGTTAGAGCATCCTCAACCATTTTGGTTACTTTCTCGGTGTTAACCATAAACACTTCGCGGGATTGTCCTGGACTGGATACCGTATTGTCAGAAGCGACTACAGAGTTAGCATCTGATGCTTCGTCATCCAAGGATAATCCCCTCTGCATTCTTTGATAATCCCCACATCTAGTAGTCCCTGTGTGTAGCCGGGTTAGACGATGCGATACGAGGGGGTCAGAACTAGAAGGTCGAGTCAATTTTTCCTTGTCAGCCATATTAACCGTGACTTCTAGAAGTTCGTCACCTTGAACGACACACCGTTTCTTGCAAAAATGCTTTGGGTTAGACTTAGCCGTTTCATCAGAGATCCTCTCGAATACCGAGACCCTCTGTGGAGCGGTCTTGGGGTAGTTACACACTGATAATACGACTCTAATAAGTTTGACGCATGGACAATGAAAGTCTGTCTCCTGGGTATCTCTCTTTCGAGATCAGTTTGTACCCCCAGCCTGATAGTACAACTCATCGGTATGATGACCGGAGCAATCTATCGTGTGTTGGCATGACTTCTCAGGTATAACGTTGATGTCTGACGAATATGTTTTCTTCTGAAGATTCGTCACCTTGTTGGCACTCTCAATAGTCGCACGTTTTGAGTTATGCCTTCGTGAGCGTGGGGCCTCAACGGGCTCTTGGACTTCAACACGCAGTCCGAAACAGTCAGTTATAGGAGTTTTCTCCCTATGAGAAGGCTCAGACTTGTTGCAAGGGTGAGTACGACCCCCAGCTCGATGAGTTGCTCGGGGTTCATTCACCATGCCCAAGCGTTCTTTAACCACAAACCTATCTCGATCTTTATGTAGAGGACTCAGACGATCCTTCAATAGAATTCTGGATTTAGAGAGATCCACGCTATCGTAAGGCTTCACCAGAGGTGTGGCAGCAATAGAAGTGGGATCTAAAGTTGACGAAGGCTGAGGAACAGCCTCCGGATCTAGAATCGAGCGAGAGACACAACTGCTGTCTCTTGTCGGGTAGAGGTGTTGTTTTGCCCTTCAGCACCCAAACCTACTTAGATATTGGTGGTTTCTTGACCACCTCCTCCTGCTACAATTTATGTACTTCTTGTGCGAGAATCTGTGCATGCGCAAGTAGTGCGCGATGTTTCTGGATACGCGCCTCGTGAGTAGAACGGGTTCGTTTGATACGAACTCATTTGTTAGTTGACGGTTGGGAGGAGGACCCTGATATTTGTTGTGGCGACGGCTTAGCCACTTGGCGCTTTCTGAACTCTAGATCCACTTGGTAGCGGAGTCCATCCACTTGCTCTAAAACCTTAGCCAATTGGCAGGCGAGACGTTGGTAGCGCCTCTGACGAGCCCTCTTTGATAAGGTGTCCGGATCTGCGGCTTTGGCTTCATCGGATGCCGACGGATCGTTACTAGGTGCAACTACGATAGCGGTAGTGGGGAGATCGCCTTCTTGGGTATTCAGATCTAAAGACCAGCGGATCTTCCGAGAGGGGAAGGCCTTCCTGCACTTGCGAAGAGAGGCGGATCTGGAGGAGGAGAAGGAGGAGGAGACGTACTCCTCAAACTTCTGCTGGTCGAATTTGTATTCGACCTCTTCATTTACGAGGATCTTGGTCATCGGCTGCGGCACGACAGCCTTAGCAGTAAGGCTGTTGGCTCTCACTATGGTCGCCAGCTTGTTTAGGGAGAAAGTTAATATTTTCATTGATTTATTCATTATAACTTGAGTCGTTATAATAAAAAAAAAGTTAGTCTTTTTATAAGACCTTTACATAATAAAAACAAAAAAGTACAACCCTCGTCAAACAGCGTAACGGGTGTTTATTGCCTGCTGCTTGCGTGGGATCTTGGCATGTGACATGGACGTTAGTATACGTGGACCACTGTAGGTGTAGGCTGTCTAAAAATCACAACAGATAGCTTATCCCCATCAAACACCGATGACGGAAGTTACAATTTGACGACTTCTAGAAGGCTACAATTTGAAGACTTGCACGTAGAAGGTTACAATTTGACGACCTTCACAACAACTAATGAAAGCTCTAATTCAATAGCCTTCACAATCAACATCGGGAGTTACAATCTAACGACTCTCATATTTTTAAGGAGCTAAGACGAAGGTTACAATGTGACGATCTTTGCAACGCTCTAGCAAAAGAGACTACAAATTGACGGTCTCTTCATATTAAAACACAGATATCTCTCAAACCGTAAGGAATTTGGCAAAACCGACGGAGCAAACCAAACCTCATGGGTTGGTTTGGTCGGCTCCGTCTCGTCGAGATAGCCAATTTTCATATATAATTCGTCCAATTCCGACTTACGGTTTAAAAGTTATGACATGTTCTTCGCAGCAAGTTATGTTCTGAAGTCCGTCTGCAAGACTGGACTTCGTCTGAACATTGGGCTTAGGCTGAAGTTCACCAAGCCCGCCAAAGGCTCACCTCTTCATCCAAGATTCAAAACACAGAGGTCATGCCCACGTTCTAAACTCAAAACGCAGAGGTCATGCTCGCGTTCTAAACTCAAAATGCAGAGGTTGTGGCTGCGTTCCAGATCCAAAACGCAAAGGTCGTGGCTGCGTTCCAAACTCAAAACGCAGAGGTCGTGGCTGCGTTCCAAACTCGAAACGCAGAGGTCGTGGCTATATTCCGGAGTCAAAACACAGAGTTCATCTCTGTGCGTCTCAGGTCCAAAACGCAGAGTTCATCTCTGTGTTCCAACTGTGCGTCTCAGGTCCAAAACGCAGAGTTCATCTCTGTGTTCCAACTTTGCGTCTCAGGTCCAAAACACAGAGTTCGTCTTTGTGTTCCAACTCTGTGTCTCAGGTCTAAAACGCAGAGTTCATCTCTGTGTCCTAACTCTGTGTTTCAGATTTACAACGCATCGCGGCCTGTGCGTTCAGCCTCCCCAATAGGCCCAACTCTGCGTTTTTAGTCTAAAACGCAGAGTTTGGGCCCAGAACGCCTTTTTCAACGTTTGACTCGTTCAAACACGAACCGAACAGTTCCAGGAACCGTTTTTCCCCCATGATTTGAGGGATTTCTGCTCCACTTAGGAGCAGATTAAGGGGACAGTTACCACCCTTAATCCCCTATAAATATCAGAAACTCAATTGAGTTAAGGGATCGGCTTTTTGCATCAAAAAGAGTTCGCAAAAGGAGACGTCGGCAACCTCTTGAGCAGATCATCTTCGGATCATGGAGTTTTCTCGGATCTGGACGGGGGGGTGTCCGTTCAATCTCTGGAGCTTTCCTTGGAGCTTTTATCTTTGGCTTATTAACCGAACTTTCGGTTTAAATCAACTCTTTCATAGACTTTCAAACTCGATCTGAGTTATCAACTCGTCCAGAGTTTCAAACTTGCTCTGCAAGTTCTTCTAAACTCAGTCAGAGTTTCAAACTTGCCACGCAAGTCCTCCATAACGTCAAATCGTAAGGAGAAGACCACGTTCCAGTGAATCAATACGTTCGGATCGTCAACGAGAAGCAAACTCGACGCGAGCATTCGAGGGAGGCATCTCATCGCCACCGTGAAGAACCCAGAATTAAACAAAGAGGAGAATCCAGATCATTCTCCTCTCTTTTGTAATCAGGAAATCCAATTGTAATCGAGATTAAGAGAGTTGTAATCATTCTTTTTCTAAGCAGTTAGAGAGAATAAATCAAATACAATTCTTTCATTATTTTTCTTATTACAAAAATTTTCCACAAACAGTAAGCTGCCTAAAAATCATAATAGATAGTTGATCCCTCATCAAACACTGATGATGGAAGTTATAATCTGATGACTTTCAGAAGGCTATAATTTGAAGACTTTCACATAGATCGATAAAGGTTACAATCTGATGACTTTCACAACAACTGATAAATGCTCTAATCAACAGCCTTCACAATCAACATTGGGAGTTATAATCTGAGGAATCTCATAGTTTCAAGGAGCTAAGAAGAAGATTATAAGATGACGGTCTTTGCAACGCTCTAGCAAAAGAGACTATAAATTGATGGTCTCTTCAAATCCAGACGCAGAGCTCACCTATGCATCTCAGATTCAAAATGCATAGCTCATGGCTGTGTTCCCAGAACAAAACACATAGGTCCTCCCTATGTTACAACACTAAAACACGGAGGTCCTCCCCGTGTGTCAACATTAAAACGTTAGAGTCAGACCTGCATTACAACATCAAAACACGGGGGTCAGACCCACGTTTTTTGTGGTTGACTGGCTCAAACACAACCTGAACGGTTTTAAAACCGTATCTCCACTTAATGGGGTCGGTTACACCCAATTATGGAGAGATTTTAGGGGGGATTATACCCCTTAAACCCTTGAACAGTTTTAAAATCATTTCTCATGATTTGAGGGCGGTTACACCCTAATTAGGAGTGATTTAAGGGGCAGTTACACCCCCTTAATCCCCTATAAATAAGAAAAAACTCAACCGAGTTAAGTGTTAGAACTTCTTGGCTTGGATTGACCCTAGAGCTTGGCAGTAATGAGGAGATCTTTAGCTGACTTTTTAGGGGATCTTCGATCTTGCATCTTGGAGCTTCTTGCAGCAACAAAGTTCTTAGAGCATTCCCTTGGCTTATTCACCAAACTTTCGATTCAAACCAACTCTTTTTCAAGAGTTTAAACTCGCTCTGAGTTATCAACTCGTTCAGAGTTTCAAACTTACCACGCAAGTTCTCCACAACGTCAAATCGTGAGGAGTGAATCAAGACGTTCGGATCATCAACAGAGAGCAAACTAGACGCGAGCATTCGAGAGAAGCACTCCATCGCCACCGTAAAGAACTCAGAATTAAACAAAGGGGAGAATCCAGATCAATTCTTCTTTCTTTTATAATCAGGAAATCTAATTATAATCGAGATTGAGAGGGTTGTTGTGACGCTCCAGGGTTCACACAAGGCTGCAGTTTAAGGTAAAACCCGGATTATCAAACCTACCAAGCACCAACTCCATGCTACGATATGTTTCACCATCAATTACTATCTCTCTAGTGGAAACAATAAATAGATAAATGTAAAAACTGGTAAATAATCAAAATCGAACAACACTAAAAATATACACAGAAGAAGCATAAGAAATATTAATAATGAGCCCAACTGGAATGAAGTAGATATTTCACTGAGTCTGAACTGAATCTCAAATATAATGAGTCAAATAAACCAAATCTCACAATATCTCTCAACTCTATGTAATAAAATATCAATCTAGAGTCTGAAAATAATTAACTACATGTGGAGTTCTGCAATAACTACAAAATATAATAAATAGCTAAACGGACAACTAAAAAGTTCCATCAACCTGCGACTCTTCGTGCGCCGGACTCGCTGCCTAAAAGAGGGGAAACAATGAGCATCAAAGCACTAGCGAGATCATCACTACCTCTCCCCAGGGGAAGGGGTAGGAGTATATAGAAAATAGAGTCAGTACATACATATATCAAATCATTCATATAACTCTCTATGAATGAAAAACAAATAACCAATGATAAAAACCCTAATCTCTAACATAAAGAATAATCATCTCATCTCGAACTACGTCCGAGTGATCTGCTCTAACATAAAAGGATATCAACAATTGCTAAAACAAAAAATATTTGCCGTTCATAACTGGTGTATCAAAATCTCAAAGGAAATACCCTACTCGCGGGAAATCTATCATGAAAGTAAAGCTTACAACTGATCAATTATCTATGTGTGCATTATCTTGTGCTATAGTGATACTCTTGTAATGCTCTTACTCAATCACTCTGTGGCATGTTTGTGAAAAAATTTGAAGTAAAAGAAATGAAAGAAAATTGACTTGTATTCTCTCAAAATCGATTACAATTTGGATTCCGATTACAAAAGAGAGGAGAATGAATTTGATTCTCCCCTTTGTTTAAAACTGGGTTCTTCTTGGTAGCGATGGAGTGCCTCCTTCGATTGCTTGCGTCGAATTTGCTCTCCGTTTATGATCCGACCGTCTTGTCTCACGGGAACGATTAACTTATACGACAAGTTTGATTTAGAACTCTTAGCGAGTTTAAGAACTCAGGATGAGTTGAAAACTCTGAAAAGAGTTGTTGAAAATCAAATAATCGATTGGTGTAATTAACTTGTGTTGCAAGTTTAATTAAGAACTCTTAACAAGTTTAAGAACTCAGAGCGAGTTGAAACTCTGTAACAGAGTTGTTAGAACCGAAAATTCGGTTAATAGCCAAGTAGATCCACTGTTGGTGAAGGGATTCTCTGAGATTTGATTAACTAATTGCTGATCAGTTCCTTGACCTTCAGAAAATTCGCTCTCTCAGCCCAACTTTATGTGGTTTTGATCTCCAAATCTCTAACCCTGTGTGGTTTAGCTACTAAAACCGATCAACCCCTTACTTAGTTGAGTAATGCGGTTATTTATAGGGGGGTGTGGGGTGTAACCAACCCCTAAATCCGCTCCTAAGTGGGCGAAAATCCTTCAGAACGTGGGATAAACGGTTGTGAAGCCGTTCGGCTTGTGTTTGAACAAGTCAAACGCCTAACTTGGCATTCTGGGCCTTAACTCTGCGCCTAAGGCTTGAGACGCAGAGTTAAATCTCTGCTAGAGATTTAAAACGCACAGGCCGCATGCGTACAGGTCGCTTGTGTGCTGAATCTCAACTCTGCGTCTTGAGATTGAGACGCAGAGTTGAGTGTTTGCTGAAGAACGCACAGTCTGTGCGTTTTGTGTTTTAACTCTGCGTTGCAGAGTTGAATGTCTGTTGGAGAACGCACAGTTCGTATGCGTTTTTAGTTTGGAAAACGGAGAGGTGGACTCTGCGTTTGGGAGAGGTTGTTGGCTTGTAACCTCATCCATTACAACATCGCAAAGGCTACTGCTCATTGATCTTTGCCTGTTATGCAGTGTGAAAGTCGTCAGATTGTAACTCTCACAGTTGGTCATGAAGGCTACTGAATAGAGTTTTCATCAGCTGTCAGAAGTGTCGTTGATTTGTAACTCTTCTTGATCTATGTGAAAAGTCCTCTGTTTGTAGCTTTTGTTTGTTGAAGTTTGATGGGGATCAGCTATCTATTGTGATTTTTAGACAGCCTACATGGTAATAGGTTTTACCATCTCCCTATTCCGGATACGTGTAATAATGATACTTTTGTAATACTCTTACTCAATCGTTCTGCGGCAAATAGGTTTCATCTTCCTATTTCCGGATACGTATAGAACAACATTATTCATATGTGTTTATCAAATTAACTCATGTCAAAAGTGTGTCAATCTAACACAATCTAGCATATATGCACCAAATCTCGGTGTGCGTGACCACATGTGAAGTTCACCATCATTCTAGGTGTTTAACATTCATTAACATCATAGTCTATCATCATAAGGTCGAGAGATTTGCTCAACAAACCAATTCCAACCCTTATAAACATGCACAACCAAAATAGATTGGTGGTCGACTGTGACGGTCGACCGCGACGGGCTCCAGAGACTACCCAGGTCTCTGTCCTGCACGCGATCAACCGTGACGGTTGACCGTAAACCCTGATTCCAGATTCTTAATTTTTTATGTATGTCATGCTCACGTCGTGTTTTTGTGATTCAAACATGATTAAATCTTCATGAAACTTGTATGCAAACATGTCACAGCAGATATGAACATTTGGAAACAACTCAACAATTATAAACATGATTTTATGCATTGGATTTGTATTCAAAACCTAAAAAACATGCATAAAAGCTCAAAACAACGAATCAAACTTCTTTCTTTAGATTAACCTTGTTTTAAAATCATCTTCAGGTCTTAAATACTTCTGTAAAATCGTTCTTAACGTTTTTAGCATAGAAAGACCTAGTCTCTTTATATAATACAAAAGAAATTGACTTTATTCATAAACTAGTCATTTAGGCTCTACAAAACATGTTTAAAACTCTTTAAAAATGTTTTGAAAACTAGAAAGGGGATTAGCAGAGATGATACTCGCCTGGGGTTGTAGGAAAACATGTTAGAAGCAACATCGAAGGAGGTCTCCACTCCAAAGATAAAAATCAACAAAAAACCCAACTTGAAAGCCTCCAATCTTCTCCAAGAAATCAAACTAGGGTTTGGGGGGTTTTGGTGGCTGTTAGGGTTCTTAGGAAAACTAAGAAAAATGTGAAAAACTCATATATA